>CAUYON010062860.1:0-55341 GCA_963573935.1 Arctocebus calabarensis | reverse complement strand
GGGGGGCAGAGTTAATACTTTGCATGAAATATCTTACTTTATAACAGTGAAATTGCTTTCTCTTTTGTCTTGTGATTTTTTTTGAGGTGAAATTTAAGTTTTTGTGTGAGTAGTACTATTATACCTATCTTGAGTGTCTTGCTTGTACTGTATCAATTCATACCTTTGTTTAACTCTTAATAAACTGTTCACTTATTAAAAAAAAGAATAATGGTAATGATAACCCACATTATCATTATGGACTGCCATGCTGCAGGCCTCATGTTAAGCCTTTGAACATATCTCATCTTATCTTTACAATAGTCTATTAGTCCAGTTATACAAATAATGAAACTAAGGCTTAGCAGCAATGTACTGGAGCTTGGATAAATAGTAGGTGCCAGTACTTGGCCCCAGACTTAGTTCAGATAGACGTCAGCATTCCTTAAACTACTGACTGTGGTGGTCTGTACTCCAGGAAATAGAAAAGAGGTACACAGTCCTGGGTTCTGAGCTATTTATGGTCTACTAGGAGAGCTCTGGAAATAATAGAAAACTGATTTAAGTGTGATAATTAAGTAGAGTTTGTGCTTTAAACAAGTGCTTTAGAGTTTCTGGGAATGGATAGTTCAACAGGTTCTGACCTGGGGCCCAGTGGGTATTTTCAAGAAGGACCAGCTGGAACTGGATTTTGTGGTGTAGAATGATTAAAAACATTTAAGGAGAAGATAAGCCAGAAAAAAGGGACAGAATGTGAAAATTCAGGGAAATAAAGAAAGGCACAGCATGGGGAACAAACTAAGAAGATCCCCTTGACAGAAAGGAAAGGATTATGGGGTGAGTTAAGGAGGATTAATTCAGCAGGCAGGTTGACCACGCAGTCCTTGCCTGGTGCTGCTGGAGGTGCGGGAACATGTCATTTCCACGTCAGCAGAGGCAGGTCAGCCTCTGTGCAGGTTACTCCCCCGAGAGGGGCACCACCACGTGATGTGATAAAGCTACATGACCCCAACTTTTAATTAGCAACATGCTGGCATCTTTTTCTCAGTCCACAAGTTTTATTTCTGTCAGGAACCCAGGCAATGCTTACAGTTAATTAAATATGGCCCAACATTCTTTCATGCTTTAAGGAATAATATTTCTTACTCCTGAGAAATATTACTTTTAGAATAATATTTTTAGAATTTTAATATTATTTAAAGAATGATATACTTTATACAGATTAAGTATAACTTAACATCTATTGTGAAAATATAATAATAGTGTATAAAAGTAGTATGAGGTGGAATGGAAGAGATTTCAGACTATACATTTATCATTTAACTAGGTCTGGGCACAGCGCTGATTCCAGTTAGTCTTATGCCCTTTGGGATACACACAGTTCCTGAAAACCACATACTTTATGAATGCAGAAATTCTGGACAGACATCTTATTGTTTGGTAGATGGTTTATTTCAACTATTTATTTGATTAACATAGAGCATATAATGATGGGTGGAATGTGTAGTCTCTACTGCCGAAGTTTACTTCTATTTGGAGGGATACTCATTAGCCTAACTCCCTCTAGAGAAAGGGGACTCACTGAAAAGAGATAAGACATATGTAGAAGTGAGTCCCTTGCTCTTGTCTCTTGGAAGCAAACCACCTATGGGAAATTGATTTTGTTGTGGGCAAGTCTGTTTAATCCTGGTACTCAGTATTAGGAAGCCCCCTTATCTGCAGATGTGAGCCATATTTTCCAATGACAGCTTTATCAGTAATGAAAGTAGCAATTTGTTTTTTCCATCTGCCTTGCTGTTTTTTATTATTACTCAATTGCTTCAGTTTGCAGGCAGAGAAAATGGATGTTATTTATTGAGCCCCCTAAAGACTCCAAAAATGTATTGATGATTTTTTAAAGAATGAAAACAGCATGAGAATAAAGTAATAGCAATTTCCAGAATAATCACGTAAGGCTGACTCTAGGATATTTGATTCAATCAAACAGATTGGTTGGAATAATGTGAGAAATGTACTTTTCAATCCAAAAAGTAAGTAATTGCTTGAGATTTAGGTAATGGCACTATAAAAACAATTGGGAAAGCAATTCCTAAATCCTAATTTTTAAATCCTTCTAATTACTTCAATTTTCTTGTGAAATTCATAGGTTTCTTTATCCGAAATCGCTCCACTCAAGTACATTACTAAAAAAGACAAATTATATAGATACGCCCATAGTTTTCCAAGATATAAGAGATTTGTTGAAATATGTAGAAACTTTTTCGACCACATAGAAGATAACCTTTTTTTCTTTCTAAAGAAATCACGGATAATGGAATAGGTATATTATTTTCCTTAGAAGTTGCAAAAAATTTTTTTCACATAAATATTCCAAGTGTTATTTACAAGTTTTGAGTTCTTTTAAATTGATGGCAGTATTTTAGAGGGAGATCAATTAAAAACTATCCAGGAAATGAGAATGTATTATTGATCATATTCTACCTTGGAAACAAAAACACAAAATCATCTATAATCAAGATCTATGTGTTAGGTTAAAAATCATAATTACAGGCTGGGTGTAGTAGCTCACACCTGTAATCCCAGCACTCTTGGAGACAGAGGTGAGTGGATTGCTTGGTTCTGGAGTTGGAGACCAGCCTGAGCAAGAGCAAGACCCCATTTCTAAAAAATAGCCAGGCATGGTGGTGGGCAGCTGTAGTCCCAGATCCTTGGAAGGCTGAGGAAAGAGGATCACTTGAACCCAAGAGGTTGAGGTTGCTGTGAGTTATGATGCCATGACACTCTACCATAGGCAAGAAAATGAGACTTTGTCTCAAAAGGAAAAAATAATATATACATATATATAATTACATAAAATTCACTTGTAAGATTCAAAAACTTATGAACTCAGATTCAGCGATTACTAGGGCAAATTTTACCAGGTGAGTTTTTCCATTACTATAAACTAATTACTCATGTTATCAGAATCCTATTTAGTGGGAATGTTAATGGTGATAACTGAACTCCTTTTAAAAATTTTTATATTTAACTCTGAATTGTGAGTTTTGAAAACAACAAAATGGTACTAGAATGGAAACATTGGGCTAAGAATTCTTTATTCTCTTTATTTTTCTGGATAATAACAGCATGAAATCTTAGTGCTGGCCTTTTCTTATTAAAAATAAATGAACCCCCTTCTCTCTTAAAATGTAAAGATGTAAAGAATTATCTTTTTTTAAAAAAATTTATTGTCTTTATTATTAAATCATAGCTGTGTACAATAGTGCAATCAAGGGGTACAATGTGCTGGTTTCATACACAATCTGAACTATTTTCATCGAACTGATTAACATAGCCTTCCTGTCATTTTCTCAGTTATTATAGGAAGACATTTATATTCTGCATTTAGTAAGGTTCGCCTATACCCTTCTAAGATGCACTGTAGGTGTGGCCCCACCAATTACCCTCCCTCCACCCCAACCTCCCCCCCTTCAAACTTATAGTATTCCCATGTCAAAATATGGCAAGTGAAAAACAAATAATTTCCAACAAACTTACAAACATTTGAAAATAATAATTGACAATTAAGATGTTTTTAGAATCATGAGTCATCAATTTTCCTAAAACATATCACAAAGTATAAGATACAAATGAAAATTTGCAATAAACTTTATGCTAATATTCTTTTTTCTAATATAGAAAATAGATTGAAATCTTTTTATACTTCATTATTTAGGATTTACCCTTGCTATCAATGATTGAGTTGAAAAGCATAATTCCTGAGCATTTAAAATCTCTTTAAAATTGATATTAAGTATTGGTTAATTGGAAAAACTTTCAAATAAAAAACAATAATATGCTTAAATCTTCAAGTTTTGCAGGAAATTGGGTAAAATTTATCTGACTTTAAATTACAATGCATTGAATGTATTCTAATGTATATTCCATGTAACTATCATATAAAGTACTGAATTCTCAAAAAAATTCAATGTGCTGCTTGCTATTAGTAAAGTGAAGGAAAAGTATCTTTTGTGTTTAAATTTTATATTTTTGAGGACTTACAAGGATGTTCATACAGGTAGGAAGTAACACAAATTTGATAATATACAATGAATAAACTCTTAAATGGAATGAATTTAAATATTGAAATTTATAATAAAATTATTTAAAAATTTTTTTCAGAATCTAGCAATTCAAACTAATTTTTATAAAGAACATGAACATACATTTTTCTTAGAATTTGAGAAATTATAAATTCTTTTTTTGTGTGTGAGGTGACACTCTATCCAAGCTGTCACCCTGGATAGAGTGCTGTGACATCACAGCTCACAGCAACCTCCAATTCCTGGGCTCAAGCGAGTCTCCTGCCTCTGCCTCCCAAGTAGCTGGGACCACAGGTGCTCGCCACAATGCCCGGTCATTTTTTGGCTGCAGCTGTCATTGCTGTTTGGCGGGCCCAGGCAGGATTCGAACCCGCCAGCTCAGGAGTACGTGGCTGGTGCCTTAGCCCGCTGAGCCACAGGCGCTGAGCCACACATTCTTATTCTTGACAAATATCATTTATTCACTTTTACAATACTAAGATTAAAGACAAGTTTTTCTTCATTTTCATCCATATGGAGTTTTAATTATCTAGCTTCAGTCCAAATTTGGCCTGTGGTCGGTTAAGGTGTATTGTCTGAGCTAAGAGATGAAGAGATATTGTTACATTTTTAAAGGGTTGTGTAGTAGACTGACTATCCCTCCCCACCCTTGGCCCCACCAAAAGATATCCATGTTCTAATACCCAGAATTTTATTATATTCTATGGCAAAAGAGACAGTACAGATGTGATGAAATCAAGGACTTTGAGATGAGGGTGTTATTCTGGATTATCTGGGTGAACCCAACCTAATCACATGGATTCTGCAAAACTGTTCCTTACTGTGTTCAGTGGGAGATGGATGGAGGAGGTTTAAGAAAATGCTACCCTTCCAGTTTTGAAGAAAAGATAGAATCATGAACCAAGGAATGTGAGCAGCCTCTAGGACCTGGAAAGGGTAAGGAAGTAGACTATGCCCTGCAGCGGCTCTCAACCAGTGGGTCCTGACCCCTTTGTAACAATGAAAATACATCCTGGTTTACTGGGTTGAGAACCACCGGCAGCCTCTAGAAAGGAATGCAGTCGTGATGCTAACTTGATTTTAGTTCTGTGAGACCATGTCAGTCAGACTTCAAAACTACAGATCTATAAGATATAAAATTCATCTTCTTATGCCACTTACTTTGTGGTTGTTACAGCAGCAATACAAAACCAATGCAGGTTGTGAAAAATTAACAGAGAATATATGATAGAAATAACATGTAGGCCAAGTTCAAAATATTTATTACCTGGACTTTACAAATCCTGGTTTAGAGGCTGAAGCTCTTTAAGCTGGGAACTTATATAGGGAACCAAGACATAAATGTCTTGCTTGGATATTTATCAAGCATCTCTTTTTTTATTTTTTATTTATTTTTGGAGACAGAGTCTTACTTTGTCACCCTGGGTAGAATGCTGTGCTGTTATAGTTCACAGCAACCTCAAATTCTTGGGCTCAAGTGATTCTCCTGCCTCAGCCTTCTGAGTGGCTGGGACTACAAGTGCCCACCACAATGCCTAACTATTTTCAGAGATGGAGTCTCACTCTTGCTCAGGCTGGTCTGGAACCCACGAGCTCAGGTGATTCACTTGCCTCGGCCTACCTAAGTGCTGGGATTACAGGTATAAGCCTCTGGGCCCAGCCAGGTAATTTTTGAAATAACACAAACATAAGTGAAAATCAGCCCAACATGGTAACATACAGTTATTTGATCCATATAGTGTATTGGGACATTTAAAAATTATTTATTCATTTGTTTTTTGCTGATTAGCTGAAATTTCTTGCAGAGTAACACTGGTATGTTTTCAAAGTAGTGACTATGGTAGCTCCTTTCTACTAAGCATTGTTAGTAAAGTATAGAATGATTATAAGGAATGAACACTCTAAATTAGCAATTCTAGGATGAGCAGCACATCTCTTAATAGGAGTGAAATGAAGCTGATGAGCCCATTGCTCAGATGTGACTACAGGAACTAGCCATGCTAGAGAAAATGTATAGTGGTGAGCCAACTCCAGCATATTGTGTCTTCCAGGAGAACACACACACAGCCAGGTGGTGAAACAGTTATGAGAACTCATAAGCATGAAGGAGTGTCCAGTCTTTCTTCTTTTCTGCCACATATTGCAAGAATAAGAGTTGTCTTGGGTCTTTTGGGTCACACATTAAATACACACACACTAATGCAAGCTGATAAGCAAAAAAAAAAAAAAACAGAGGTCTGTGCATACTTTTCACAATATCTGACACAAAATATGCAGAACAGTCCTCAAAAAAATTGGCCTTCAAGTTAGACATCCCTGGTAGGGGTTCTGGTTCTAGGGAGTCACAGTAGGCATATATATCCCATCTCTGATTGCAACTAGGTAGAATCTATTGAACAACTCTTTGAGAATTCTGAAAAGTAAATAGAGGCAGTCCCAGATAGTTTTATTGGCAAATTCTTTCAAGTCTTTCAAGAAGAAATGCGACCAATTTACCTAAACTATTCCAGAAAGTAGAATAAGAAAGAATGCTTCCTATCTGATTTTATGAGGCCAGAATTAATATTTTAGCAAAATCACAGTTTAAGGAAACTACAGACCAATGTTTCTCATTAATATAGACACAAAAATCCTCCATATTATCAAATATATAAAAAGTATAACATATCACTACTAGTGATGTTTGAACTAGAAATACAAGCCTGGTTCAATATTTAAAAAATCAATATAATCATACCATATTAACCATCTAACATACATAACAGCGCTTATTACACTCAATATCAATTCATAAGTAACTCTTGGCCAACTAGGCATAACATAGATGATGACTCCCCAACTGATAAAAGCCATATATACCTTACCCATGGCTCACATCATTCTTAGTGAAATACTTAACGCTTTCCTCCTATAGTTTGAAACAAGGCAAGGATGTCTGCTCTAACCACTTCTCTTCTACAGTGCCCTGGCAGACTAAGCTGGGGCAGTAAGACAAGAAAATTAGATAAAAGAAGCACAGATTAGAGAGAAAAAAGATAAACTATTATTTATTTTTGGACAATATGATTGTATTCGTAAAAAATATTAAGGGATTTATAGAGGAAGAAGAAAGCCTATTAAAAGAGGCTTTCAGTAAGATCACAGGATACAAGGTGGTGGTGGCAAAGCATTTCCAAGTCTCACATCCTGGTGTTTATGCCTTTGTGTAATTCCTTCCCTTTCAATGTGACTGGTGCTTGTAATTTGTATCTAGCCAATAAAATATGGCCAAAGTGACATGATGGAGTATCACTCCATCACTCCTGTGATTGTGTAATGTTATATGAGCCTGTCTTGCCCCTAGTAGTATCCATGTCCTTTGCTGCCTCTGAAGATGTAAGCTGCTATAAATCCTATTGCCATAAGGAAATACATTTTGTCAAAAACCCAAAGGATCTTGGAAGCAGATCCTCTCCCAGGAGAGCCTCCAGATGAAAACCCAGCTTTGCTGGCACCTTGCAGAGGACCTAGCTAAGTCATTCCCAGATTTCTGACCCACAGAAACTGTGAAATAATAAATGTGCATAGTTTTAAGCTGCTAAGATTGCTGTACTTTGTTACACAGTATGACAAATTAATATAAAGGTCAATACACAAAAATTTTATTTTCATATAATAGCAATAAATAATTGGAAATCAACATAAAAAAAATTTATGAAAGCTCCAAGAAAAAAGATATTTAAATATGAATGTAACAAAACATACAGGATCTCTGTGCTGAAAGTCACTAAAAGTTGATGAAAGAAATCAAATAAAATCCAAATAAATACGAGAAAACTTATGTTCATGGAAGACTCAAGGCAGTAAATATCAATTCTTCCTCTATTGCTTGATACATTTCTACAGATTAAATACAATTCCAGTTAAAATCTTGACAGGAGTTTTTGTACATATACACAAGCTGATTCTAAACTTTCTATGGAAAGAAAGTTAAACCAGTGTAGTCAAAACAATTTTGTAAATGAAGAATAAATTTAGAAGAAGCATACAGTCTGATTTTAAGATTTATGAGGTCAGACAATTAAGTTCATGAACTCATTCTAGAAAAAGTGCTACAAATCTTATTGTTAAATATCACTCCAGTCATCTTTGAGGTACTCCCTTTGGGAAGCTATGCACCAACGCCAGTCCTTAGTCCACCCTTCAAACAAGTTTTGGAACTTTTTTTCCAGAATTGGCCATCAAAGCTCTCACTATACTAGGTCTGACAATTAAGTTTGGGAACTCATCTTAGAAAAAGTGCTTCCTACCTCATGGCTGAATATCACTAAGGTCACTTTCAAAGTTCTCCTCTTGGCCCTCTGGTGTCTGTAGTGATATTCAGCCATGAGGTAGGTAGCACTTTTTCGAGGATGAGCTAACAAACTTATCTGAGCTTAGGTTTTTCCCCCAATGTATGCTTTTGTTTTGTCAAAGACCAGTTGGCTGTAGGTAAGTGGCTTTATTTCTGGATTCTTCATTCTGTTCCATTGACCTATGTGTCTATGTTTATATCAGTACCATGCTGGTTTAGTTACTATAGCCTTGTAGTATAATTTGAAATCAGGTAATGTGATGACCCTGGCTTAGTTTTCTTGGTTTAGAATTGCTTTAGCTATTCATATTTTATTCCATATGAATTTTAGAATTCCTTTTTCCAATTCTGTGAAAAATGACATTTTGACTGGGATTATATTGAATCTATCGATTGCTATGGGAAGTATTGTCATTTTAATGTTGATTCTTCCAATCCATAAGCATAAGAAGCTATTCCATTTGTTTATGTCATGTATAATTTCTTTCACTAGTGTTTTGTAGTTTTTCTTAAAGGGTTTTTTTTTTTTTTTTTACCTCCTTGGTTAAATGTATTCCTAGGTATTTTTTTAATAGTTATTATAAATGAGATCAACTTCTTGATTTGGTTTACAGTTTGATTATTATTCTGCATAGAAATACTACTGATTTTTGTACAGTGATATTATATTCTGAAAGCTTATTGAATTCATTTATCAAATCTAGGAATATTACAGCATAGTCATTAGAGTTTTCTAGGCATCTGATCATATCGTCAGAAAGAAAGATAATTGAATTTCCTCTTTTCCAATTTGTTTTTTTTTGAGACAGCGTCTCAATCTATTGTCCTGCGTAGAGTGCCATGATGGCATCATAGCTCACAATAAACTCAAACTGTTGGGCTCAAGTAATCCTATGACCTCAGCCTCCCCAGTAGCTGGGATTACAGGTGTCCACCATGATTTTTGGCTCTCTTTTCCAATTTGAACATCTTTTATGTTTTTTCTCTTTTGCCTAATAACTCTGGATAGGGACTTCCAGTACTATGTTAAATACATTACTTTAAAAATAAAGTTAAGGAATAAATTAAAAAAAAACATAGACTGGAAGGACAAGTGGAAGCCCATTACAACAGAGGACTGAAGGGTTCTTCTACTAAACTATATTACAATGCTACCTGACTTATGTTTCCTACAAAAGTCTAGAAGCTATTTTCTCATCTTAACTTTGACATCAGTTACACTTCTCTCTATGTAACGGTTTTCACTTCTGTCAAAAGTTAAGACTGAATATGTTTATATGCCCAACCTAGCAGAAAAATAATGATGGAGCAGTTAACACTCAACTAATATGAAGACTGGATGAGTTCCCAGAATTAGTGTTAATTAAAAATGATAGGAACTATCATCTACAAGGTGTTTTATCTACATCATATTTGAGGGTGTTGGCACTACTACTTGTGATTCATGGACATTATAAATTATGTGCTTCTTGGATTTATCACTATCTGTCAGTTTGTATATACTTAAAAACCCATAAAATAGCATTATACTTTCTATGTTCCTTGGTTACTTGCTTTAGAAGACATTTTTTATCCTTTTCTACCAGTTGCTTACTGTAATTTAGGATAAACTTTGTGAGCTTTGGCTATTTTTTTATTCAGTAAAAGAAAAATAATAATGCCTTTACTAATCTATTTCAGAAAATGGGCTTGAAGTTCAACTCAGTAGTATATGAATTGCCTTAAATTATATAAATACTATTATATTTGACACAAAATAAGACACAGAATTTTGTGTATATACATGTGTGTATGCATGTGGACAAATCCATTTGATATTCAAGAATGCTTTTATCCAAATCTCTTAAATAGCATATGGTAATCTTACCTTTCCTGAATTTTCCATGTAATTTTTCTTATTACTGAACACAATTTGGTTAGTTGTTCCTTACAAACGAAAGACTACAAAAGGTAGATTTTTTTTCCCAATCATCAAACTCTTGGGATTTAAGAGATTCTCTTGCACAGTCTCCCAAGTAGCTGGGACTACAGGCACCTGCCACAACACCTGGCTATTTTTTGATTGTAGTTGTCACTGTTGTTTGGCAGGCCTGAGTTGGATTCGAACCTGCCAGCTCCGGTGTATGTGGCTGGCACCCTAGCTGCTGAGCTACAGGTGCCAAGCCAAGAGATACTAATTTTAAATACTCTTATATTCTGAGTGTGAACTACTGCTAAACAGCCCCTTAGAAGAAATGCTTAAGAATGGCTGAAATAATTTTTACTTATGCTATTTATGTGAGCAAAAAGGGTAACGGTTAATGTTTAATAATGTAGTCTGACCTCATTTATTTAATCAGTTTATATTGCCAAGCTTAACTCTTATTTTCTTTCCATTACATAAATTACTGTTGAAGTAAGAAAAAGATAGAGAAAATGCTTTCTTTGGAGAGGGAGTATGTATCCATACTGTCAGATTAGTTGATTGTCATAAAACATGCATTTGTACTTACTGAGTAAGATAGAATAGCTTCACTTCTTTGTCTTTCTAAAGAGTGAGACTTTAAACTGTATGCTTCCCTTTCTTTAAATCTTACCCTTTTTGTGATTATTATTGCTAAACATGCCTTCTTGGAAGTTATATTCCTGGAAACCTCAGACTATGAAATAATTTTTTCACTACATATGAAGACATGTAGTACTATGTGCTTTACATTGACCCTTAGAACACTAAAAAAAATTATCTTTATTTTAAAAATGTTTTTTATTAGATCATAACTGTGTACATTACTTAATTTACGGGGTACAATGTGCTGATTTTATATACAGTTTGGAATGTTCACATCAAACTGGTTAACATAGCCTTCATTTCAGAGCCAGCCGGCTGGATGACAGGCAAAGAGGGGGACCTCCAACCTCCACCAGAGGCTCCAATAGCCAAAAAGGCTGGACAACTGCTGAGGAGACACCTGTGCCTTGGTGTCTCCTTCACTTTACACTTAGGACTAAATGTGGAACCCCCATCTCCTATGCCTAGGTAAAGAACCTTATTCTTAACACTGGTACATTTTACTGGGAGCACCCCTTCCTTGAGGAAGGGAATGTGATGTTCACAGGTGTGACTTGCCCTCGCACCTGCAGGAGCAAAGTAAAATGCACTTGATTTTCACGTTCTCCGAGTGAGATCCACTGAGTGCTGGAGGCCACTGTGCATATGCAGGAGCCCCAAAGCTACACATATCCCCCGAGATTTGAATGTGAGTGAGAGGGTTGGTGAGCACCGAGAACTTCCGGGGTTAGAAAAGGCCCCCTTGTCTAGATGGAAGCATTTTCCAAAGGCAGCTGCAGTGTCTGCCCACGTTGTAGCCATGACTATGAAATATAGGAAGTTTCTAGGCTGATACATTGTTCTCATTTTACAAAAGAAGAAACTGAAAGCGGGGGAGACAGGGGTCTTTGTCCCATATGGATGGAGTCTGTGATGATGGTGCAGAATAAAACTCAATAAGCAGTGCAGTGGGCTTTTCTTGTTTTGGTTGCCTCTTCCTAACACACTGATTTTCATTTGGGAATTATATTCCTTCAATATAATTGAATTGCAGAATCTTGGAAAACTAATAAAAGAAGCTGCAGAGTCCCTAGAAATCCCTTCTGTGTAGCCAAAGGTTAGGCATGCGACCCAGTTGGGCACCCAAGGGACTGCAAATCTTTAGCGTTTCCGTAAAGATATACAGAACTGTTGGAATTCCTTTATCTTGGGTGATAACCTAGAATTCACAATACTAATCGTGATTCTTTAATCTTCCTACTAGTTCTGTGGGATCTCTAGTAACCCGGTAATTTCCCTTTTTGCTAAAGTTGCCTGAAGTCAGTTTCTGATACCTGCAGCCCAGAGAACCTGAAGTAATTCCAGCAGCTGTCATCCACCCTGTCAATTCAGCGAGGCCCTTTAATTGGAGTTTAAATAACTCAACAAAGGCACCATAGGCCACCAACAGTAATTTAAGACTGATTCATATAAGGAGTTAAAAATACTCACTTCTAATTATCCAAACTAGAAACATAATCAGAGGGTTATGTTCTGGATTTCTTGAGCTGTGACACTATTTAAATTGTAGAAAGAATAATCTGACAACTAGTAAATATTTGTTGATTAAAGGAGAAACATTTCCATTTTCTAATATTATACCTGAGGGCACTCTGAAATTATATTTCAACACACACACCCACTCACATGTATTTTGATTATAAAAGTAATATTGGTATATTTTGCCCAAGTTTTCCCTAGATCTTAACAATCACATAAAATAAATAAACATTTGTTTATTTTCCCATTAGAAATGAGAGAAAAAACATATTCCAAAATGGCAAAGTAGTACAAACAACAAGCCAGAGAAATATGCCATGTTTGAGACAGACTAAAGTAACAGTGAAATAGTAAGGCCTTTAAATTCTTATTTTTACCCTTTCAGATTTCTTCTCAAAAAGCATTTGGCTTAACCCTGCCATTTAGAAAATACATTACAAAAACCTCATTTTTCTTTTTAATGTAATTCTTTTGAATGTATGGAGCAAAGGACCCCCTACCCCCTTTTTTTTATATCACCAGAATGCAATTTTTAAAAAGGAGCTTGCTGTTTTATAAAAGTTTCTTTAGGCTATGATAACTAATCTTTGGAATAATGCCACATTATATGATTTATAAATTGATAAGTCTCATACATCAACAATGAAATCTACTAGAAACAGGCCATTCTTATCTTAATAACATTTTAAGACAGAATTTACAGTTGGCTCAGCTTGGCAAGGCAAGGAAAAGAATGTTTAACTGTTCCAGACCGGCAGAGGGCTTTTCTGCAAGTTGCAACAAGTGACTTGTTAATTAATGGCACATTCCTAGCACAATCAAAGAAAAATTACCTTATAAAATATAACTCACCTTAAAGGGAAATCAATTTCCTAGACATAAGCTAGCTTAAAAATAAAATAGAAAGACTAGTCGGTAGAACAAAGTTTATGTGATTAAATTTAACCTGCTATGTGACTTAAGAATGTACCATCTTTTTGAAGATCACAATGTGTATTACTCAGCTAGAAGTGCAAGAAAAACTCACCAGTTTTGGGGGCCACTCAAATTAGCTTTTGATATAGATAATGTCCTACGATGGTCCTTTAACTGGGTCACAGTGGTGTGCTGGAGGCAGCTTCTACTGGTCATGAAAACCAATTATTAAATTTGTGGAAATTCTGTGACCCACTTGAAATCTCATTGGTAGCTCAATTAGTCATGGTGGGAATATTTATACCCATGCAACTCTGTAAGTGCTACAAATTGGGGTTCTCCCTCTTCCTCAAAGCTGGTTGTTAAACATTTACCAGTATAGCATTCAATAGGACAAAAGGGGGTTTTCTTGCTAATTGTGTCATTTAATATCATGAATACATTCTCATGCCTGTTCATGCCTGTCCTGTCCAGACCAACTGAGAATGCAAAACAGTCACCCTTAAAGTTTGGTTCAGTCCTTCAATAACCGGGTGTTCAACCTGGCACTTTCTCCACTAATAAGGGAGGAGGGGTCAGGAAACGGACTTGGGAGCCACCGTGGTGTTTGATACGCAGGTGCAGGTGTGGGGATGAGATGTGAGTAGAGGCCTTGCTGTGTCTCTCAGCTTTGAACTACGCCCTCCTTCCCCACCGCCCATGCTTATTGGGTCCCCTGTGGTTGACGTGTAGTTGATGTAATTTTCCCAGGGATGGCTAAGCTGGGTCTCAGTCCCATCTTCTAAGATTCTGTAGCTGTTTGATTGCGTATCTCATATGGCTTCTCACATCGTTCATGTAATAATTTTGTTATTTATGAAGGTAGTGAGGCCTCAGATTTATTAACACCACACTCAGATGTGTAATAAGATGAGTTTTTTTCTTCTTTGGTTGAGCTTCTGACTACTGCTCTGCTTGGCTGACTTAGGTCAATGCCTTTCAGAATTCCCATCACTCTCTCTGCTGGGATTGGGTTTGGGAGGTGGAGAGGGCACACGTGTACTCGTCTGGCTCGGGGAGAGATCTGAGGTCCATACAGCCTTTTTTTGTGCCGTTCTCTGCTGTGGGTGGCTGACCGGGACTTCTCCTTGGGCTGATGACCTCTGCTATGCAATTGCTCTCATCACCAGAGCTTTACTCATGTCCCCAACTGCAGGTGGAAGCCACTGTCACTTTATCTGGTGATTCCAGGCTCTATAACAGCTTTCACCAGCTTCATGGACACCCCTGAAGTCTTTCTGAGAATCCCTGGTCACACGGTCCAACCTGCAACTTCTGTAATGGAGGTGATTCTTAATACGCAGGACCCCTGAAACCCTTCACACGATTCCCTCAGAGGCACCTGGTCTGGTGGTACCTGAGGGCTGAGCTCAGGCCCTCCCTTTGCTTATTCACACTTGACTTTGGCTTTCATTATGCCCTTTGCGGAGTGGTCTCTCCTCCCCACAGTCCCCCTGGCTGTGAGTGATGGCCTTGAACTCCTGTTATCTCCCTGGATAGCTCCATCATATCAAACTCTAAGATCCAGTCCCTCAATTTTGCTTCTTAATATGTAAAAGGGGGAGATAAGTAGTATAACTTTTTTTCTTGGTAAAGCTTGACTTTCAAACTTACTGTCTGTTCTTTTGTACACAAAAATTTCTGTTTTGTATGTTGCAAGCTGGATATTATATTTTCCTTTTTTCTTCTTTGTTTTCTTTCTGAAATCATCTGAATACTCAAGACTGATGCATGGGGAAGAGGCCATACATACGACATTGAAAAATGGAAGAACATACTATCAACATACTTAAAATACACTCTCTGTTGCGTGAATGTGACTTTTCTCACCCCCTGGATTAGATGCTCTTTGAAGGCGTCTGTAGAAGGCTTGTCTACTGATCTCTAGAGCGGCTTCTCCTCTTATGTCTGTGTCTTCAGTGTCTCCCTCTCTGGGGTATCCTATAAGCCTTTAAATAGCTCTCTATGTCCCTCTAAACAAGCAAATGCAGAAACTCTGCATAGACTGCACCTGTGTTCAAACCTGTGTTTTCTCTGATGTTTCTTATCACCGTAAATCCCACTATTCACTCCATCAGGCGTGCCAGAGAACAACCCTTTACATCTTTCGTTCCCAACTCCATGTCTGATGAACTAGAGAATTCTGCTACTTTATTTCCAAACTGTTTCTGAAATTGATCTTTTCTCTCTTAGACCAAATCACTAACATCTCTTGTGGACTACAGTGGTTTCCTGTGGCTCTTTCCCTCCATTTACCTTTGTCCTCTTTGAGTACAGAGTGATCTTAAAATCAAAAAAGAATATGCATATATCACATATCGTAAGCCTGTATATGGTAGGTATATTTACATGTGTATATATTTATAAATGTACACACACACACACAATTCCATTGCTTTAAATGTCCATTAACTTCCATTCTTGGGATGAAGCCCAAAATTCTTAAAATAGCCCAAAACACTTGAATGACCTCATAGTCCAGCTTCGCATCATTCTCTCCCGAGCTTACTCTGTTCCAGCTGCACTAGGTCTTCATTTCCTCAAATCTACCAAGTCTTTTCCTCCCTAAGTCCTCAACTGAAGCTATTATCTTGGCTTCATAAAATCTTGATTCTCTCTGGCTAACTCCAGTTCTCCGTTTAAAAGTAACCTTTGCCTAGGAACTTTGGGACCCTCTCCTTTCCTGCAAGACCTTTTTAGGGCATCTTATATTTTTCTTTAATAACACCCAACACAATTTCAGTTAAATACTTAAAAACTTTATTTTGAGGGAGGGTCTTGTTCTCTTGTTGGGGCCAAAGTCATAGCTCAGTGTAGCCTCAAACTCCTGTGCTCAAGTGATCCTCCTGACACAGCCTCCCAAGAAGGTGGGACAACAGGTGCACACCACCATGCCCGACTAATTTTTCCATCTTGTATAGAGCTGGGGACTTGCTCAGGTTTGTTTTGAACTCCTGGCCTCAGGTAATATTCATGCCTTGGCCTCCCAAAGTTGTAGGATTATAGGTCTGAGCCACCGTGTCAGTCCTTTATAATGATTTTTAATGTTGTTCCCTTGACAGGATTGTAATCTTTGAAGAGAGAGGTTATCTTATTTATTTCTCTATTTCTTTTGGCTATAATGATAGTGCTCATTAAATTGGTTCAATGGACAATTTATGTAAGTTTTATTTTTGTAAGCTTCACAGCATCTAATTGTGTTCTAGTAAGTGTCCTGAAACTTACATTAATATATATTTATAATTTTTATCGCTTGGCTTTTAATCTCTGTGTTCTTCTAGGCGTTTCTGTCCTTTCTCATCTATATGAAAAGGAGAGATCTTGGTGGTTTATTTGTGTGGCGATGAAAGTAATTTAACTCAACCAGGAAATAAGCCAGATGTATCACATTACTCTCAGGAAGCTTCTTTTTTATTTAGGACACTGGAAAGTCTAATGGATCTCAGCTGCCTACGGGATCAAGACCACATAGTTCAGTATGAAACACAAGACTTTCCATGGTCTGGATCCTGTTCTAATCTCATTTCCCATCACAGTCCATCCTGAGTGCCGATCCTGTCCACCAGGCCCCCAAGCATATCAGGAGAGGGAGGCAATCACCAGTGTCATTATTACCATCATCATTAACAATTTTTATTAAGCATTAATCTATATCCAACACTGCTTTTGAGCCTGTGGGGACACATAGAGATGTATGTGTCAGAACTGCAGCTCTCAATCAACTATAAATATGGATGAAGTGACAGGTGTACATACACAAGATAAATAGTAATATAAATTAATTAAATAGTGAGTGCCAAAGAACAGTGAAGAGAGGGCAGTTAAGAGCAATTTCCTGAGTTGTGAAATAGTGCTCTGCTTTAAGTTGACATTTCCACAAATATGACCAGGGAAACAAGGAAAGGGAGGGAGGAAATATTTAGTGTTCTGCCTTTCTCTATGAAAACAAGTTATGTGATTTATCCATTGCGTGGTGTAGTCTTTCTTTTTCCTCTTCAAAACTACTATAAACGCGACCTGAATTCATAATACAAAGGAGTGACATTTGTCAATGCCCGCAAGTCCTCATCCGAGACTCCACGTGTTCATGGCTCACTAACTTGGAAGATGACATTTTACAAGCTCAGATATATTAGCTTGACCTTTGCAGGACAACACTTGGATTCATCCACATGGAGGTTTTAGTCTGGTCTGTTGGATTAAGGACATGCACTAAAATACTGAACAAGAAGAGGCTTTGGTAACTGTACTTATTCAAAGGTCTTAGAACAGAGGCATATGTTAATTTATTCAGTCAACCAATATTTTTGAGATACTATGTTAAGCAATGAGAAGAAGAGATTACCTGTGCCCCATGCCCTCAAAAATGCACAGCAAGTGAGGTGAGACAGACCCACCCCAAAATGAATCCATGAGATGTGATGAGAACCGTGGCAGCTGTTTGAATGACGTGTCACAGAGAAGGCGAACACTTTGGTGATAAAGAAAGGCTATACAGTGGAGATAATATTCAAATTTAATCTAGAAGGGAAGTGAAAATTAGCTTAACTCTGGCTGGACAGGTCAGGGGGCTCAATGCCCCTTTGTCTATAGATGTCAACTATCCTGTACCACCTTCCCATCTGTTTTCTTGGAAATAGTATAGCCCATAGTCATAACCTAGGAAGGGAGGTAGAACTGAATGATATGATTTCTTCCATGCCTGGTGAATTATTTTCTTCCCCATGTGAGTCAGCTCTTTGGGGTTATTTCAGGTTGGAATCCACATTTTCTTTGGACTAGTGGTTACCCGGGACACATTCTTCTTTGGTGGACAGCATAAAGGCAAGAGAGCAATCAATAAGCATGTTTAAAGCCTCTGCTTTGTTCAATAAATGGTGCTGGGAAAATTGAATAGCCACATGTAGAAGATTGAAACAGGATCTGCACCTCTCTCTGCTCACAAAAATTAATTTATAGTAGATAAGAGACTTAAGCCTAAGGGGTGAAAATTCTAAAAATTCTAGAAGAAAATGGTATCCTTACAGATACCATTCTAGGCAAAGAATTTATAAAGAAGACACGAGAGGCAATCACAACAATGAATATTAATAAATTGGAATTGATTAAGTTAAAATGCTTCTGTACAGCCAAACAATCAATGGCGTGAACAGACAACCTACAGAATGGGAGAAAATATTTGCATTCTGTGCATCTGATAAAGAACTAATAACCAGAAAAATCTACAAAGAATTCAAACAAATTATCAAGAAAAGAAAATCAAAGAACCTCATGAAAAAGTAAGCAAAAAACATGAACAGAAGATTTTCAAAAGAAAATAAGGCGAATGGTCAATAAATACATGAATAATGCTCAACATCTCTAATCATTAGGGAAATGCAAATCAGAACCATAATAAGATGTTACCTAACTCCAGTGAGAATGGTGTTTATCAAAAAATCCCCAAACTCCAGATGCTCGTGTGGATGCAGAGAGAAAGGAATTCTCATACACTGTGCAGTGGGACTGCAAACCAGTGCAACCTTTTGATCCAGCAATCCTACTCAGATGAAGAAAAGCCATTTTATCAAAAAAGACAACGTTCACTCAAATGTTTATTGCAGCATAATTCACAATGCCAAAGACGTGGAGTTAAACCAAGTGCCCATCAATACATGAGTGGATTAATAAAATATGACTTGGTATACCTGGAGTACTACTCAGCCATAAAAATAGTTAGTGAACTAATAACTTCTGTACCAACCTGGATGGAACTTTGGAGACCATTCTCAATGAAGTGTCAGCAAGAATGGAAAGACAAACAGATGTACTCGGTATTACATTGAACTAATCGATCAACACCCTGTGCACATATGGAAATCAAGCAGGTAGAAGAGGAGAGAAGGGTGTGTGTAAATTCACACCTAACTGGTACAATGCACACTATCTGTGTGCTGGGCACAAACTGTACAAAAACAATTCATATATCCAAAATGGTTTTTATCTCCATAATGTTCTTAAATAAAAAAAATAAAGCCTTTGCTCAAGTTATGTCTGACATTGCTTTTGTCAGAAAAAGTCAATTAGCCAATTCAAGCATTATTGGGCAGGGTTAATATACTTGTTGTCCAGGGGGTGGTATTTTAAAAGTACAAGGAAAAGTGAAGTTGAGTGATTCTATAGCAATGAATGAGGAACTGGGAATAATAATCTAATCTGTCCATGGGTATTCCTGCCTGCTACTTTCCACATGCCACCATGTGATTCCTAGATGAAAGCCTTCAGCCCCAAGCCACTCCATGCCAAAAAAGTTCTGGAGGGTCTCCAACATTGCCGAGACTTCTCTGTGTCATTAAAGTTGCCCTGACTGTCTCCGATGAAGTACTGTGATGTTAATAGAAGTCTAACTTACAGCTTCTCCTGGGTTGATTCCTGACAGCAGAAGAATGAGCCGGAGTCAGTAGATCACTTGGCGGTATTGAGACCATTTCATGGTACCTCCTTTCTGTTTCTCTTGGGATGCAGTCACAACTTTTGTCTGTCTTATTACCTAATATCCTTCAAGAAGGTTTTTCTGGAGAAGTGTGGCTTACTGTCTACATATATACCCTACTTCTCCAGTTTTTTCTATCTCTAAAAGATCATGTGAGAACTGCAGAGTTGTAGCCCCTAATCTAGTTATTAGTACCCCTTAGTAGAAGGCAATTTTATCAGTCTGGATTCTCTGGAGCAGTGATTTTCAACCAGAGTGCAGGCACACTGGCAGGCTGTGAGAGGATCTTAGGTGAGTCGCTAAAATTTGTAAAGACCATTAATTAAATTATTTTCTAAAGAAGTTCAAAGCACAGTTAAGTATACTTTTTTCCATTCTTTTTGTTGATCAACATAATTTAAGTGTGCCATGGAAGTTTAAATATAGGTTATAGGTGCCATGAGATAAAAAAGGTTGAAAACGGCTCAGCGCCTGAGGCTCAATGGGCTAAGGCGCCAGCTACGTACACCTGAGCTGGCAGGTTCGAATCCAGCCTGGACCCGCCAAACAACAATGACGACTGCAACCAAAAAATGGCTAGGCGTTGTGGCGGGCGCCTGTAGTCCCAGCTATTTGGGAGGCAGAGGCAGGAGACTCACTTGAGCCCAGGAATTGGAAGTTGCTGTGAGCTGTGATGCCACAACACTCTACCCAGGGTGACAGCTTGAGGCTTTGCCTCAAAAAAAAAAAAAAAAAAAAGGTTTAAAAAATTGGTATAGAGACACAGAATAGTTACTGAATAGATGTAATCATAGAAATGATTATTTGTTTCTGTCCCTTTCTCCTATTTTTCTCTGCTGGATAGCTTATTTTTGCTTATTTAATGACATGCATATGACTCAAGCATAACTCCCATCTTCAATTCCGTCTGACCACAAAGCTCCAGGACTCACAACCTTATGGTAAAAAAATGAATTTTATCTCTGTCATTTATATTTCAATACATGAGAAAGAAAAGTGGATTAGGATAACTTATATATTGTTTTACTTAGGGCCTAATGTCTAGTTTTGGTGGCCAGAGAGTATAAATGTATTAGTTTCCAATTGCTGCTGTAACAAATTACCACAGATTTAGTGGCTTAAAACAACAGGGATATATCTTATAGCTCTGGATATCAGAGGTCTGAAACAGGTTTTGCTGGAGTTAAAATCCAGATGTTGGAAGGACTGCCTTCCTTCTGGAGGGTCCAGAGGAATATCCATCCCTTTGTCTTTTCTATCTTCTCAAATCTGCCTGCTTGTCTTGTGACCCCTTCCACCGTCACGTCTTTTTTGCTTCCCACTCTGACTCTCTTGTCTTATAAGGGCCACTGTGATTACATTGGGTCCACATGTATAATCGCCCCAACTCAGAATCCTTAATCACACCTGCAAAGTCTGTTTTGTAATATAGGGTAAAATTCATGGGTTCTGGGAAGGACGTGTTACTGTATAGTCACATTATTCCACCTATTACAATGGGAATCTAAAGGTGTGCTTCCAGTGACTGTGTTTCTTTGCATAAGGAGTGAGGGAAGAGTAGGGAAATTAAACACCATATCTACTCAAACTTCCCAAACGAGAAACTTCTCAGTAGTAGGATCCATTGTAGGCGGTGAGGCTGAGCTATAGGCTCCCTTAATTTTTTCATTCTCTGCTTCTTTCCCCTCTAATGGAATCTGTCAGTGCCCCTGCATTTGCAATTTGCCTGACTTCTTTTTTTCTCATCAAATGAATTTTTTCCTACTAATTTGGTATTTAATTTTCCCACAGCTAGATTCTCCCTTTATCACCATACTGATGCCTAATCCCCTTAGACTTGATTAGAAAGTATGGGATGTTGTGGAAGCAGGTTTGGGAATCTAATATGCTTGCAAAGTAATTCTTGCACATGCCGCAGTTTGAGAACTACCACTGTATTCCAAGTAAAACCGATAAACTTACCTTCTTAGAAGAGAACACTGAAGGTAATCTTCCAAAGGAATGATAATAGTATATTTTTATTGCAGCTTTTGGGAGATAATGATAACAATTTCACGTAACTCAGTAAGGCTCTAATGCAGGCTGGGGAGTAGGAGAAAAGGTCATGTCAAGATAAGTGGGAAACATTTTTTGGAGCATTAATCAACTTTTGTTTGATTCTACAATCACAGTGAAAGGTGTAGTTTGTTGGAAGTTATATTTTCATACTGATTTTGCTCTGCTGAAACTCACAATAATGCCATATCTCCAAAGACAATTTGTCTATGTTAATCTCACCAGGTTAGGGCAAGTAGAAGGTGCTAAGCTGATGTTTTACACTCCAGAGTGGGCACGGTGGCTGTTGTCACTAATCAGGTGGTCAGGTGTCCGTGTGAATCTTTGTGGTCTGTGAAGTCATCCAGTCATGACATTTAGGGGTTTGATAGGTTTTGTTTTATAATTTTAAGAGTTTGATTGCATGAGACATTTTAATGCTTTCTTTATGAATTTACAGTAGTTTGCTTTGAAAAAATTCCATTTGTAATTAAGCTTAGAAAGTAAAAAAAGGCAAATATATAAAGAGTATCTAGAAAATAAAACCATTAATTATTAATAGTTGGTGGTTTTATTTTTGGAAATATGGCAGATTACATGATCTAAAAATTTGCCAGCTGGAAAATACTTGGAAATGCTGAATAAAACAGAATAGTCAATCATGCAAATGGTGAGTGAATTCAAGACATCACTAGAGGCCAAAACCAAAGCAGTAACTGGACTTGGCTTACTTTCATTTTGGTTTTGGGATTTGAATTCATACTCTGAGGGCTGCGAACCTTCAAGCTGAGAAATTAATATGAAATTCCCCAAAGCACTTGATACAAATAGCTACTTCTTTTTTGGAGGTGCATATTTTCAAATTTGGCACTTAAGGATTCACACAGAAAATGCCTTGCTGGGCATGAACCCAAAGTTCAAGAACATAAAAACTAATGAGATAATCTATTCTAAGTGGGAGAAGCAAACAAAAAACAACATGATTGGAACCACCACCTCAAGAAATTAGGATAACTTTCTCCCTCAACTACTCTAAAGTAAGTAAATAAAAATTATTGAAGATATAAACTGGAATTGAAAACATGAGAAATCAGCTTCATTGTTATTATCATATAAAGTATGACAATTAAGTTCTTAAGCTTATACTAGAAAAAGTGCTACAGGCCTTATTACTTAGTCCCACTTTGAAGTCCCTTTGGGAAGCTGTGTCCTAATGACAGCACCTAGTTTACCCTTCAAAGCAATTTTGGAACTCTTTTTCAGAAATGACCATCAAAGCTGTAGTCATATTACCCTTGATGTCCTGAATATCATCAAATGTCTTCCTTTCAGTATTTCCTTTATCTTTGGGTAAAGAAAAAGTCATTGAAGGCCAGATCAGGTGAGTAGGGAGAGTGTTCCAATACTGTTACTTGTTTACTGGCTAAAAACTCTTTCACAAATAGTGCTGTGTGAGTTGGTGCATTGTTGTGATGCAAGAGCTACACCTTTTGCATGCTGAGATTTTCAGATAAGATTTTCCTGTTTGCCTATTGATGTTTACTTGCTCTGCTATGCTTCTCACAGTCAGCCGATGATTTTGATGCACAATTTGACAAATCTTTGCAATGTTCTCATCAGTTGTGCTTATTACTGGATGCCCTGTCCTCTTTTCATTGGTGAGGACACTTTCTCTCCCTTCAGAAAAATGTTTAATCCATTTGTACATTGCTGTTTTCTTCATGGCATTATCCCCATACACTTGGACTAGCATGTGCCTGATTTTACTTCCACTCTTGCCAAGTTTAACAAGAAATTTAATGTTTGTTCATTGCTCTAATTCAAACTCTGACATTCTTGTGACAGCACACAAAATCACACAACAAAAATGAATGCCATTCAGCAGGGCACTGCTGCATGTTGGCACAAACACAGCTGTGTGAGTCTGATGTATCAAGGCAATGAGACTTGCCCAGTTGTTTGTACAGTTCATGGTGGCAGATTCTAATTGTCAGACCTCGTATAGTACATTATATATTGCATGGTATAGCAAATGCAAAGTGCTATAAAATGAAGATAATGAAGAGAACTATAGAAGTATTATATCTTGAACTTGATGCTAAAATGTTAATCAAGAAACACTTTTGTTAGAGGAACACTGCTTCTTTTAAAATTATCAATTAGAGATTGCAAATTAGTGACACCACAGCAAGTAGAAAAATTAATGTCCTATAAAATACAGCACATTAACTTCTGAGGGTGAGTTTTTTTTTATTATTAAATCATAGCTACGTACATTAGTTCAATCAAGGGGTACAATGTGCTGGTTTCATATACAATCTGAAATGTTTTCATCAAACTGTTTAACATACCCTTCATGGCATTTTCTTAGCTATTGTATGAAGACATTTATATTCTGCATTTAGTAAGTTTCGCCTGTACCCTTCTAAGATACACCGTAGGTGTGGCCCCACCAATTACCGTCCCTTCTCCCCCCTCCCCTTCCTTCCCATATTCTTGTGCTAGAGTTGGGTTACAGCCTTCATATGAAACCTTTAAATTAGCTTCATAGTAGGGCTGAGTACATTGGACACTTTTTCTTCCATTCTTGAGATACTTTGCTAAGAAGAATATGTTCCAGCTCCATCCATGTGAACATGAAAGAGGTGACATCTCCATCTTTCTTTAAGGCTGCGTAGTATTCCATGGTATACATGTACCACAATTTATTAATCCATTCTTGGGTCGATGGGCACTTGCTTCTTCTATGACTTAGCAATTATGAATTGGGCTGCAATAAACATTCTGGTACAGATGTCTTTGTTATAATGTGATTTTTGGTCTTCTGAGTATATACCTAGTAAAGGAATTATACGTTCAAATTGCAGGTCTATTTTTAGATCTCTAAGTACTCTCCAAACATCTTTCCAAAAGGAATGTATTAGTGTGCATTCCCACTAGCAGTGTAGAAGTGTTCCCTTTTCTCCATATCCATGCCAACATCTCTGGTTTTGGGATTTTGTCATGTGGGCTAATCTTATTGGAGTTAGGTGATATCTCAAAGTAGCTTTGATTTGCATTTCCCTGATGATTAAGAATGGTGAGCATTTTTTCATGTGTCTGTAGGCCATGCGCCTGTCTTCTTTAGAGAAGTTTCTCTTCGAGTCCTTTGCCCACCCTGAAATGGGATCACTTGTTCTTTTCTTGCTAATATATTTGTGTTCTCTGTGTATTCTGGTTATTAAACCTTTGTTGGAGGCATAACTTGCAAATATTTTCTCAATATTGCAAATATTGAGGGCTGTATGCTTGCTATATTTACTATGTTCTTGGCTGTACAGAAGCTTTTTAGTTTGATCAGATCCCAGTTGTGTATTTTTGATACTGCTTCAATTGCCTGGGGAGTCCTCCTCAAAATAGTCACCCACGCCAATTCCTTTAAGAGTTTCCCCTGTACTTTCTTCTAATATTTTGATAGTTTCATGTCTTAAGTTTAAATCTTAATCCAGTGAGAGTCTACCTTAGTTAATGGTGAGAGGTGTGGGTCTAGTTTTAGTCTTCTACAGGTAGCCAGCCAGTTCACCCAGCACCATTTGTTAAATAGGGAGGAGGGTGAGTTTTTAATTGAAGGCATGACTAACTGCTTATGAAATATAGTCATAATATTCAGAAAAGCTAAGATACAAGCCACTTCTAAGTTAAATTATATGAAACATTCTCCGAGAAAGTGCTAAGCAACATTCATCTTAAAAGCATGGATAGGCTATTACCAACTGTCTTCTAATAAGGCAACTATAATATGCAACAGGTAGAGTGGTAACAATTATCTCAAGATGTAGGATTCATTTTGCTGGCTAAATGATAACGTGAATTGTGGATAAAATCATTGAACCTGAAATGTGTTAGGTTTAGTAAAACAAGTGGAAAATAATTGCATTTCACTAGCAGAATGTGATATGGGAGTCAGATGTTATCTACTTTAGAGTTGATCACAATTAATGAAAAACTGGTATTATATAAATCAAAGAAATGGACTTTCCTCAAAGATGCACTTCATTAAAAATATCCCTTCATTATCATTGACATATGCTCTATAGGGCTAAAATTTTTGCATTCTTGCCAGTTGTTTTTAATGTTGTGTGTTGATGCCAACAGGCTGTCAGGTGTCAACTTTCTAAAGATCATATTCCATGTGGGAAAATGTGCAGTGCTTTTGTAACAGAAAGAGAGCTGCTTACTGCTTGCATTATGTGGTTGTCTCAGACTTCTTATGAACTTAATATCTCTTCACAAGCTGGTGGCTGTGAAACGTTTTTTTTTTTTATTTTGCTAAAGTTCCTTTGTCAGGGTAGAATGAAATATAAAAGCTGTCAACTAAATTTTGACAGTAATCATTACATGTAGCAATAGTCATAAATTCTTTTTTTTTGTGGCTCTGGGTCTAATATTTCTTTCTAAACTCTTTGTTCTATTGTAGCTATTCAAGGAAGTCTATTTTGCTTATTTTCATGCAGACTACCATTTCATGTAATGAATTCATAACATAGTTGAAAAAGAACTTGAGATTTTTGTCATTGCTTTCTTTGCCATTGTTCAGTTTCCTTCTCTAACCTCTTTCCTACTGTGAGCCTGGATGGAACGGGGCACAAAGAGGAAATACACTAATCCACTAGCTATAAGAAAAGGCCAGGCTGAGGACTGTTGTAAGTTCTACCATTTTCTTTATTAGATAAAACAACTTAAAGTTTTTGAATTTATAGAGTTCAAAATCAAAAATAGTAATAAAAAGATCAGGTAAGACAGCCTTGGAAATTTCAACTCTCTTCAGTGAAAATGGCTGTGATGTTTTTGAATAAAAAATTTGAAGATACTGTAGAAAATTTGAGATGAAAAAATTCAGAGTTACTACATTTGAGGTACATAAAACATCAAAGTTTATATCAGAAAGACATGCTATTCACATGAATTTATGTTGCTTTTTTTCTAATCCTTTCTTAACCTAGTTCTAGTAATGTTAGAAATAACTGAGTATTTACAAAATGTTTATTTTATTGAATCATGAAATTTAACTTTGGTTCAGATTGGGATTTTTCCATACGTATGCACATAGGAAAAAAATTTGAAGTTTAAAGAAAATAGTCAAGCAGTTTGATTAAGAAAAATAATCTTGAAATATGATTTATAGATCTTTCATATTATAGGTTGAGTTATATGTGTATGGGAAACTTAAGGCCAGAAGAAACGATTGTAAATTAAGGAAGAGGCTTAGTAATTTGTATATTGATTATGAACATTTTAAGAGTCAATAAGCATTCTGCATAAACAAAAATTGCTTCCTTTAATTTAAAAAATTTCTTTAGGGGGAAATTATTATACTTAAACCTTAACTTTTTAATTTACTCTATAGTCACAACTTTTTATGCAGCTAGAATGGTTTTTATGGTTTTGCATGGGGGTGAGAAAAATGCATATTTATGGACCAATATTTAGAATTAACTATAAATGATTTAATTATCTGTTTCAAGTTATAAGATTATCTAATTAGTTCAAGAGTAGTAGACTGGTAACCTTTTAATAAATATTATTGAACACATATTACACTTAATTTATTTAAACATACCCATTATAATTCAAAATGAACGTGTGTGTTTAGGTGTAGACAGGCACAAAGCTAACTTTATAATTTTAGTGAAATTTGTGTGTGTTTTCATACTCAATCTTTTTGACTTTGTAGGCAACACCTTTTGTTGGCTCATGGAATTAACTGTTATCTACACAATGGAAAGAAATTATGAGCATGTAGACAGAAAGACTAAATGATTGAATTTGAGACACAAATGGAAAGGGGTATTGCATCATACAACATGTTAGGAGGTCAAGGATACTTCACAGAAAGGTCATTGCCAAAGAGGTGTCTGGACATAATAGGATGTGTGAAAAAATTGTGGTGCTTTTCTGTCTCCTAGGCCAGTTCTCATGGGGTTAGACATTCTTACCACTGTATGCCGGTCTGTTAAACGAGTCTGGTGACTGTGCAGATTACATATGGGAGCTGCTATCAGAAACATGCACCCCTTACATAGCATGGAGCTCATTTTCTAATGAGCTCTCTGTGGAGCTCATTAGAAATCTTAGGGCTCTTCTCTGAGGCCAAACTGGGTAGTCAATCTTTCCAGAGAGCAGTGCTCCTGCTGCTGGAATAAGATCTCTGTTGATGGGTGGCACCTGTGGCTTAGTGACTAGGGCGCTGGCCCCATAGGTTGGAGGTGGTGGGTTCAAACTCAGCCCCGGCCAAAAAAAAAAAAAAAAGATCTCTGTTGTCTAATTGGGTCCTTGCCATAAAGGATGAAAAACAGGGTGTGAAGGAAAGGTTTTCAGTGCTGAGTTACTTTATTTTCTTTTTAAGTCATGTATGAGAATGTTTAACCTAAAGATCTGTGGGCCCAGAGCGTGTCAACTTCGACTACACTATAATAGGACTTGAGTTAAAATGAACGTACATTTTCCTAAAGGAAATCTTTAGTTAAAGATTAATTAATTAAAACATCTAGATAGTCTAAGAAAGATTGATAGGATTTTATTTTACCTTTTTTTAAGGGATGGCAATTATTTTATGATTAAAATTCTAAAGCACAGAGAATATAGTTCAATAATTTGGAATAATGGTTATTTTTTTATGGTGGCTTCAGGACATAGCAACAGGTATTTTTCTTTCTAATGCTTCTGCTGTCTTTAGAAAAGGCCATTATAGACTAACAAGGCGAATGATGTGCAGGTGAGGGTGTAACTAATACGGGCTGGGCAAGAAGCTGCCATGCATTACTAATGAGAGGCTCAGCCAAAGGGTTGCCTGCAAGTTTCAAAGCTTCAGATGCTGTATGTAGTTGGAAAGCCTGGCATTCCTTTTTGAACTACTTTATTGCATACCTATATTTGTTAGAATTTGAGCACACTGTAAATACACATACTTCTAAGATGCCATCATAATAAAGACCAACAATTTGGTTACATTTTAGGGAAAAAGGCTACACTGAAATGAACATTGTGAGAAAACTCAATTTAATGATACCTTGGAATATAGTATTGCTTCATACACTGGTGTTTTCATTACAAGGTAAGTGCTTATATTAAATTTTCCTCAATTTCTTATTTTTTGTATTTTTGTTTTTCTTATAATTTATATAAGCAATTTCCTCTTCTACTGTGAAGCACTTTGAACGTATTAATGTGGATATGTACTAAATGATGATCAGATTGTATTTTTGAAAATTATCAACCATGTATATCTAAATCTTTTAATTTTCATTTTCAAGTCTTTTAAAATGACTGGTTAAAATGATTATTTTATTATAATATACAGTTGTATTGGAAGAAGCTCTGATTCTAATTTTTTTCTCTTCTAAAAGATTTTTAAAAATAGTTGTTCATGTGTAATTTAAACATTTCAAATTTTATAAGGGATAAAGAGAAATTGAGCACTTAAAATTTCTTTATGCCATTACTCCAAAGAATGGTAAGAAGACATTTGAGAATGACTTTAACATTTGAGGCTAAGAATTGGTTTTCAATTGTTTTTATAGTAATTTCATTCATAAATTAAATCTTTTTTTTATTAAGTCATAAACACATAGATCATGTATAAATTAATGCCCTTATGGGGTACAATGTGCTAATTTTATATACAATTTGGAATGCTTACATCAAACTAGTTGATAGAGCCTTTTCCTCATTTACTTTTGATCTGGTATATATTTTAGAAAACTTTCAAACATACACAAGATTAAAATGATATAATAACCCCCATGTACTCTTGCCAGGTTCCATAAGTACCAGAATTTTGATAAACTTGTTTTGACCTTCCTTTGTTTTTTTTTTTTCTAGAGTATTTTAAAATCATGAAATATACACCTATGTATCTCTACCAGATAAGCACCTTAACATATTTAATAAAATGGGGAAAGTGTTTACTTGCATTCAGTTGTTAATTTTTAATTTCTATAAAGATCTGTATGTTTTGGAGATCGTAAGGGATGTGGGGAGAAATTACTGTCGCATAAAAGACTAAAGAGATCAAAGATGCTACCTTCCAATTCCAGAAGTGACTAAAAGCCCCAGGAGAAAGACGTCATAGAAACAAGGAGACTTTGGAGAAGTTGGTCTGACACCATCATTTTGAGCTATGCTTGGTATCCTGCTTAAGCTTGGCATATACTAAGTGGTGGGACCAGAACGAAAATTTGCCTCTCTGATTTCAAGTCTAGTTCTAGTTCAATTGTCCTGTGTCTCTTTGTAAATCCATGTACGCTGCCCATTCTTTTGGGGTTATCAAAAGTACTCCAGTGTCTTACGGGGAATTTGATGATCAAAGTCTTCTAAAAATTATGAAAGAACTAGCAGCCAAATTCAAGCTAAGATTTAGAATTTAGGTTGAAATAAATGGTTTATTAAATAACTAGCACATGTGACCAAATGGTTGGATATTTTTTTTTTCATTCTCACATATACGTATGTGTTTTTTCTCTGGCAGAATATATTTGTGCATCATCTGTCTTGACAGGAGCAACAGCGTGAGTATTTCTGGTTCTTCATGTCCTCTAAAAAATGAAGTTAATGTGAATTTATGAAATTCAGCAGACAACTATATTTGCTTTTGAAAAAAACAAATGAAATTGTACCCCAAACTGTGAAACACAGTTTTTAAAAACATTTTCACAAGTTAAAAATGTTCAGGCATTCATGTCTTTACCCATGAAGCAAAAATATTTACTTTTATTTTTATGGTAAGAGGAGTTCTTGGTGGTGTCCAGTGACTCTAGGTGCCAAAATACAAATCTTTCACTTTCAAGTTTTGTAAAACCATTATATTCCATAATATCCTCCTTTATATTGTTATTAACATACCTCATTGACTACAAATCTGCTATATTTTTAACATAAAGTGGTTTTTAATAACAAAAAGCATTAAAAAATTATAGCATTAAATAATGAAAATCATGTTTTGGACTAAACTGATCTGTTTACTAGAAAACAGAATTCTGTTCACCATTTGGTTTTTTAAACAAGATTTTTATTAATAAATATAACACAAAACAGAAAATACCATAAAACAAAAATCACTACAAAAACAAATGTATACCTTAGTGAATTATTAATCATTTGATTTTAATAAGTTACAGTGTGATATCCTTACGCACCTTAATAATGTCCATCTGCCCTTCATGGCACAGACTAGGAGAGAATTGAGTATTAAGTTTGAAAAAAGTGGACATGCTCTTGGGAAATCGCAACCTCTCCAGGTTTACAAAGTCACTTGGAAAAAATATCATGAGGGTTGGTGCTACAACGTTACACTATTCTGTTTATTTTACTCTCTCAAAGTTCCTTCCTAAAATTTAGTTTACATCAGAGACTGGAGAAATCTGGGGACACTCCCAAATTTTGTAAAATAAGACAGTGCCACCCCGCAAATCTAACCCTTCCCAAAAGGGGAGGGGGACCTTTTAAATGTTCAACCAAGAAAGACCTCTTTGATAGAGTGATGGAATCAGGAGGAAAGCCGCAGCGCTCTCTTGGGAAAGGCTTGTTCAGGTTGCTTAGGGGCCTTTGACTATACAAGTTCTTTTTGTTTTCTTCCAGAAACGGGTTTAATGAAAATCGACAGAAAAGAGGTCTTTTAGCAGCGCAGGTAGGCTATGCCTCAGACGGAGAGAGGCAGAGAAATAATCCATCTGCTTTCACTCTGCTGTCACATCAACAATGAGACCTTTGTGGAGGGGAAAAAAATGCTAAAAACCAGATAGGAAGGAAGAGGAGGAAGCAGCGTAACTAACTGCTCAGCTGCTTTTCTGACACTCACATTCTCGCTCGGTTCACGTTGACTTGTTTGAAGTGAAATACATTTTTTACTCTTCCCTTCCGTTACCTAGAGGTAGGCTTGAAGCTGTTATGATGGGATTTAATCCCATCAACTTGCCAGAAAATTTGAATTGGTTTAAAAATAAGCACAATATCAGTTAGGGCCCTGACAACACCAGAAATACATGTGAAAAAGGGCAGAGAAGGGTGTAAATGATATGAGTTAAATAATACAAAAGGGCATCAGATACGTGCTGGCGTTCTGACAGACAGCTTTTATACTATCCAATAAATCTAAATTATGGGTGTTTCTGGATAAGTACTCTTTGTTTTTTTTTTTTGGAGGGTAGGATGGCCATATATTGAAGGAGACCTTTTTACCTGGGTCTTTTTATAAGATAATATGATTGTAATGTCTTCAAACTGTGGCTGGAATGCTCAATTGAATGGATTTTTAAAAAGTGTTTCTCAATATAAGATAGATAATAAAATAGATAATCCTAACTTAGTGCAGGCATTTCTTTGGGAAAGAAATGTGATTTTGATAGCAAGCAGTTTAAATGTTCAAGGGAGCCTTTGCCGGATGATGAATGACAAACAATTTCTAGCATTTTATGACGGATGTCTGCATTTGTATATTTTGTGGTGTTAATTGAAGAGAATCAGGAGATAAATGGAAGATAGATTTGGCATGCTGTTGTGACAGTTGAGAAGACACAACTACTTTATTCTTATCAAACGTAGAGATCTTTTTTGGACCATGATGGGCAAGGGCTTGTCTGTGGAATAGAAACACTATTTTTTTCTTAAAAAGAGTATTTTGTGTACTTTAATGTTTGTTTATCACATGCAGTGGTGAAGATGAGTTTTCTCTGAGAAATTTGCCTGCAGACCATGTCAATGGCAAAAGAACATCTATAAAACTCAGCGGAAAATTCTGATTTTGAGAAAAACTTCACTCTGGTGAAACCACTAGAATGACGAAGCTGAGAAATATACCCCAAGGATGTCACTTAGAGTGCCCTATACTACCGTGCATTTACTGTTCTTAGGATTTGTGTAATTTACCCCAAATTCCTCCCTTGTGTTAGTAAGTGAGGAGCACATTTACCTGGCCTTGATTTTCCTTTTAGGAAACTCGTACTTCCATTTCCTGTAGCTAGAAAATGTGTCAAAATCATTTCTTTCCTAAACATTATTTTAAAGGAAGAAATGTTAGTGAGAAGGGCGATGGGATCACATCACACGCTGTCCTGGTTAGGTTTGGGATTTCATGTGTTACAAGGCAATTCTGGTCCACAGATTCACTCCTTTGCTCTAGGGAAACAGAGCAAGATTCACAGGTCACTCTGCAGTGGGAGCGGAGGGGACCCGTGGTGCTGAGGTGAGCACGGAAGGGCAGGCTCAGAGTTGTGCCGATGGCGTACCCGAGAGCTGCAGTGACTGCCTGTCTGAAGCTGGTGCTCCTGGGCCCCCCTCCCGTGGAGACGTGTCAAGGAGGAAGACGGGGCTCTCTCCCCTCAGTTACATGACCCTGTGGGCCTACTGTCTGGATTCCTTTGCACTCGTGTTACTTTTCAAAATTTCTTCTCCTGAAAGCAGGCACAGAGACATAGATTTTGGTGCAGGCCGTTTATTTAGAAAGTGCATAAATGAAGGTGAAAGGAAGGTGAGACAACATAGGGTGTGTTAATGAGGGCTTCCTGCCATGGGCATTTGGGGGGACCTTCAGAGGTTGGGTACCCTCCTAGGAACCAGGTAGAACCTATTCTAGAATTGCTTCTGCAAGAGTCGGAGAAGCCCGGCTATTTATCCATTGATTCCTGTTTCTCTTTGGTGAGGGAGGCCTCTGGGGGAGCCTCAAATCTTCCGAAAAGCACTTCTTACAGTCTTTTCTGCCCTGAGGCAGAGACAGAAGCTGGTGTTTGAAGGGGGGGCTCTCCATGAGCACAGAAACCAGATGAATCCAGAGGTGGGCCGAGCAGCTGGCGAAGCAGCTCTCACTGAGGCTGCCAAAGTCTTGCTTTAAACCCCAGGAAGTCAGAGTCCCACTTGGACGATATCTTTTCTCAGTTCAGTGGGTATTCGTTGATGATGTACCTGGAACAGCGCTGGCTACGTAAACAAGAATAACAGCGGGTGTGTGTAATCGGAAACTCCGTGTCTAGACAGTGGGCCTGTAAAGAAGGCGTTTCTGTGCAAGTGGTTCATTGCCTCAAAGACACATCAGTTATTGTCCATAATTTATATGACATAGAAAACAAAAGTGCTCCCAAATATAAAGGTAAGATGTCATTCTGAGTTCAAATATATTAAAAAAAAATAGAAAGTTCAAATACATTAAAAAAATAGAAAGTTCAAATATATTAAAAAAAATAGAAACTGTGTGTCACATCTTAGCATTGGCGAAAGCTATTGTGATGCTATTGGGATACTGCGGTATAGAATAGGATGCTGAGCTGTCTAGGAGGCTGGTGTGCTAGGGGGGCAGTCTAAATTCCACAAAGGAGGTGTGCAGCTGTGCGCCGAGTCGATGGAGGGATGTGGAACAAAAGCAAACTGCCTATTTTTGCCTTGCTCTTGTGTTATCCAATGTACTCAGCCTTTGCCTAATAATAAAAACAGGTAGCATGTTTATAATCCTGGTTATGTGACTGCCACTATTCCTGGTATATTACTTCATTAATCCTCACAATTATGTGAGGGAGTGACTATTATTCCATTTTATACATTGGGAAACGCAGGCTGAGCAGGTTGAATAATGTGTTCAAAGTTATAAGGCTATCTGAGGCATGGGTGAAGTCACTATGCATTTTTGGTGAGCAGCAAAATGGTTTCCACTAAAGGGAAAACCACTTTGGAGCCAAAGTAGAAAGGTTTTGGTGTCCAGTAACATAAGTGGCTGTGTTAGATTTAGGCAGCCACCACCAGCACGGCTGAAGAGACAATAAGACTACCTAAAATTGGGGGAGTCAAGGTCATGACCGCTGTGAGTATAACTTAGTTTGTGGACAGAGTCAAGGACAAAAATGGGAGAAAGAACAGTGAGGATGAAATGTGGGGTTACTGAGAACAGAAAACAATGAACCTGAAGCTGTGATATGGGGCAAAGAGTTTAGAAACAAATCTTCAAATGGCAAGAGAGTGTGAGAGTCCTTTTAATACAGTGTGACGGTAGGTTCTCCCATTAAAGTGAAAAATTACTGAGACGGACAACCCCAAGGTAAAATGTGACATGACTGAGGGAGACGAGAATCTGCTGAGAAAGGACTTTGTTTCTCGAGTCAAGTGTCCAATCTCCTCTTCCTTTCTATCTGTCCACCTTCTCTGTTTTTCCTAATATAAACTGCTACTTAATTTGACAAATATGTGGCTAACTTTGGGTGTGTTTATTCTGGTGAACACATAACTACTAATGGAAAGGGTATGGCCGGACCATACACTGCACTGGCTTGAGTTGGAATAAAAATATATAATTTATGAGTTTTCGTAATCCACAATTCTTTGCTACTAAGCCATACTGACCTTTAAATATCTGAAGGTTTCATTTGGATTGCTCACATTCATATAAATCTTTTTATTGCTAATTTTACTTGTGAGACACTAAGTTGAAAGCTTTACATACACGGTTTTAATTCCTTATCATAACTACACAATTACCTATGGGCCATTCCAATTTTGTAGTTGAGTAAACAGAGGCACTAAGAGGTTAGGGAACTGGCCTAAGAGAAAGTAATTATGTACTTGGCAGTCTAATCCAGCTCTGGTTCTAAAATTTGTTCTTTTAAGCACTACTTTGGGCTCTACAAAAAAACAGACAGTAGATATCCAGTAATGAAAGATGCACAGTAGGATATCTGAATACAGCGGGACATCCAGAGTTGACCACCTCCCAAAGTTGGCTTAAATTTCATGGACTGGACAGCACCACGTGCACCTATGGGCACAGTAGGCCTAGGTCCTTGTGGAGACCACTTCCGTAGGGGAACCAATTTGTTACAGTCCCTTTGGCGGTCAACTTACAAGAGGTTCTACTATATTCAGAGGTTTTATAAACTTTAAAGTGTCAGCTCTTTGAAGGCTGACGGTGACACGGTGACTCTGAAGCAGTAGAATCTTCTGTGGGTGGGACCTTTGCAGACTGGTGTGCAGGGAGGCAGGACCCGGCTGTCTTGCTTGGCCATCGGCCCCATGCGTCTTCTTCCAGACCTCCCTGACCCTGAAATGTCAGGGAGCTGCTACTGTGCTGACAAAGCAGTCAGTTAATCCAAAGAGTAGACTCCAGCCAGGCTTCTTTCCCAAGGTGTGTGATGGGCAGAGGGGAGGGAAGTGAAGACAGCAAACAGAAAAGGTAAATGTCTCAGCAAAGTCAGAAGAGGCAAAGGCAAGGCTTGAAATGAGATGTAGCCCAGGCTTGAGAGGAACCCCTTCTGCCCTTTAGAACAGCCTCTGTAGCCCGAGGAAATACAAAGTCAGCGCTTTCTGATTTCTATACTTGTAGCTATTTTCCAATTTGCATGTTTGGCTTGAATTAAATAATTGGACTATCTAGAATTATTATTTCTTTCTTTCAAAGTTTGAAGCAACTTCTCCAAGATATTTTTTCCATGAAGCTATTAATTGGGGTGAGAGCAAAATAAAAGGTCAGTGTTTATACCTTGTTTTTACATTTACTTTCTCTAAAGTGGCCTTGGGGGGATAGATATATTGAATCCACTCATTATTACTTTATATTGCGCAGGAAGGAAAACCAGCCAGGGCGGTAATAATACTTAGTAAAAATTTAAGTTCACTTCCTGCAGAAGCTTGAATTATTTTTGGAAATAACCAGGGCTAGATATTAAGACAAAACTGATCACTACACAACCATGGAAGGTGTCACTGGGTATCAGAAGCTTTTTTTCCTGAATCAATTACTTGTTCCTTGATTCCGTGACAGTCCCCTGTCTTTCCTTAATAATCTCCCATTTCCATTAAGCAGAATGCTGATGGTGATTTGAAATCTAATTTGAATGGTAACTATAAACACTAAATTCTTTTTTTGTGTTTAATTTAAACGTGGCCCGCGCAAGGCTCGAACTCACAGCCCCTGGATTGGAAGGCCAGTACTCTAACTGTTGGACTGGACTGCTCAGTGAAACAGAAATTCTTATTGTTCTGTTAAAATAATAATAATAATAAGTTTTGATATTTGTTTTCAAGAGAATAAACAAGACTGTAAATACATTTTTGAAGGAGATATATTTGTTCTTCTAAATATATAGACATCTATTCATTGAGAAAATGAAAGACTGTGATCTAAGATAAACTTTAAAGATGGATATGCCCCTTGGAGGGGGAAAATTGCATTTGAGTTTATGGAAAACAACATTTTTCACTTTTATTTACCATCTAAGCTGAAACAGCTCATTTTTTCTTGCTTAAGATATGCTTACAGATGTGTATGTTTTTAAAAGTAAAGAGACATTTTTAGATCAGTGTATCTTAAGGTGAAAGGAATCATAAGGAGTTTCTAATTTTTGCCTTTGGTGGAACTGTGGTTAAATTGTCAATCAGATAGCTATCTTCCATGAACTTGGTGTGTTCCAGAGAGGTTCACCTTCTTCAGTAATATTTTATGGTGACTCGAAGACGTTCTTCAGTTCTCCTGATGTGTTAACTTAAATTCCTTTTCCTTAAGTTTTGCCAATTACTTCTTGTCCTTTTCTTACTAGTGAAAAATTTTCATTGTGATTCATTTGCACTTCTAAAACTCAGGGGGTGATGGAAAATTAGGGCTAGAGCTTGTAGCTTCTTGCTTCCTTTTTTGAACATAATCCATTGGGACAATTTTTCTTTTCAACAAAGAAAGAATATTTTTGGTGACAACCAGCAGTGACTTTGGCCTCTGCCTCATCAAAATTAAGCGTGTTTCAAAGAAGGTGTTATTTGTAATTGAGCCTGAGGCTTAGCACACAAACTACAAATGCAATGTTTAATCCTTCTCTTTAAAAGTGGGCTTTGCCAATCCCACAAATTAATGATACTATTTAATGCAATGCTTGCTCCTGGAAAAGGAGCTGATCGGATGTGCAACCAGTGCCAAACTCTGTCAACGGTATTATCTGCAGCTTGTGTATTTCTGGTTCTCATCATCTGGGACAGGGATTCCTTACATGGGAACTTGACCTTTCAATTGCTGGAAGGAGGCTAACCTTTGCTCTCCGAGGAGTTTGAGATGTGAAAGCCTGTCTTTCTTGCTTCACAGCACACATAATGAAATGGAATAGATAGAGACTTAATGGGCCGAGTTCTCTAGCTCAGTAGGGCAAAAGGCCCAGGGTTCTGTTTAAGTTCATAGTGGTTACAGTTAGTCTTAGCTGGATCTTGACAGATGATGCTTATAAGAACTGATGCATGCCAGAAGATAACTTTTTTTGTCCCTCAGGTTCTTGTCCTTATGAATGCCTTAACGGAGCTTTCTGTTCTAAGGCTGGTATATGTGACTGTCAAATATTTCAGGCTCTTGGAACAAGGTGCCAGATTGGTAAGTTGCAGGGATATTTGTGAGAGAATTATTAGATAATGAAGAGAACATTAAGACGTAATTTGCTATAGTGGAGCTCACCCACTGGGAGTTGGGACAATCTCGTCGTAGAGTCACTGGAGAGTCTACAATTCATTCTCTGTAATTTGATGTAATTTAGAAACAATATAAAAGAAAATAGATAAGCTCCCTTTCTCTTCTCATTGATCTCTGCCATTTCCTTGAGTATTTTTCCATTTAATATGGTAATAGCCCATCAACACTAGGTTCTCATTCATCTCTCCTTTGCTTTATAAATTAGATTCATTTTCGGAAGCCACTTGTTCTTTTTTTGAATGTAAATTAAATGAACGTTTTGTTCATAAAATGGAAATAGTATTGAGAATTATTCAAGAACAAGAGCTTTTTAAAGAAAAGTTTTATCCACAGTGTCTAAGACAGATACTGTCAATAATGATCAAAAAATACTCAATTTTTTAACCAATATTTATGGAGGTTCTCTTAGGTCCCAAGCTAGGCACTGTGGATACATTGGTGAATGACATAAATGTCCCTGCCTCTTGGGGTTGTGGTCTAGAGGAGGGGACCAATGTACATTGATTAAACTTGTGACATGCCCTATAAAGGAAGTATGTTTTTCCTGAGAAATCAAAGTTGGCTGAAGCTAATACATTTAGGAGCAAATTATAAAAAGAAAAGACTCATTGTCCCTTATCTTTATGCTCCTGGTAGTGTGTATTGAAACTTTTTATACACATTGAGTGCTCATACGTGTTATTGATTTTCATCTCATTATGAAGAGTCTTCATAGTGGAATAGAAGGCTATTTGCAAGGGTAAGAAAAACAGTAGGCCTGAAAGAGGGGATAAGGTTATACGATGTAAGATGAAAATAGCTTGAAATTTGGCCAGTTTGAGGTAATGAATGTCTGAATTCCAGCCTACTTTGAATGACTAATGCTCCCTACCCCCAGGTCCTAGACATATAAATGTGATTTTTTTTTGTCAGTGGTTATTTGTCTCTGTAGATACCATAAATATATTTTTGAAAGATTGGAACACTCTAATGGTGGCTCTGCTATTTTTAAGGACACTCAGTCATGACGTTTCTTTTCTGAGCCAATTTATTTGCTTTATCCCTGTCACCTTTTACAGTATCATTTCCCTTGAGCATTCTTTGTTTTGGAGTCTTCCTTTAGAAATAAAGATTAAGGAAGTTTTTTGACATTAATTCTTACTTCACAACTATCTCGGGACCAGCTTTTCTTCAGGGAAGTCTGTTTTGAGAGCAGTAGGCATTTTTATGTCAGTTATTTCCTGTGATACAGCTCACTAAAGTAGAAAAATACTTATTTCAATGAAAAATTAGAATCATTTTACATGAACATTGCTGGAAATGTGTATTTATTTCATTCTGCTAAACGTTCTCCTGTTTCTTTTCAGTCCCAAACATGGGTAATGGCAGGGACGGGATTTGCAAAACCTGGGGACAGTATCACTTTGAGACATTTGATGGCATCTACTATTACTTCCCAGGAAACTGTTCTTATATTCTTGCAAAGGATTGCGCTAATTTGGAGCCCCGCTACACTGTATGGGTAAGTAATCCTAGGCTAACATGAACTTAAAAATTTGCTTCTGGAAGAGTGTGTACTTTAAAAGTACTGGACAAATGATGGGAAATACACAATAATTACAGAATGACTACTTAGAGCTCTGACTGTGGAAAGAGACCTCTTGACCACCTAGTTTGTGGCTATCATGAGTTTAATTCTATCAAGATGGGTCCTAGGGCTGGGGAGGAGTAGTGTTTGCATCTATGCCAGAGGGACATATAAGCAAGGTGGAAGTGGCTATATCATGGATGTCATAATATCAATTTTAGTCAATATCCCCATTTTTTAAATTTTGATTATTTTGAAGAGGGAGTGGGTTCAGGCACTGTTACTGACACTTCCTTCCTTCTTAACACTTCCAGTGAGATGTCTACTTTATTTAGTTTTAAAAATGGCACCTTCAGTATGAACCAGAGGCTAATTTACGAAAAGGAGCACATGAGTTACATAAACACAAGCTGTAGGCTGTAGAGACAGGCCCCATTAGCTGGGTAGATGGATACTACACAATAGAGTTCAGAGAATTCGTTGTTAGTGGTAGAATTCTTGATTCAAATGAATTCCTAGGAGACATGTCCAAATCCAAAACACACGGTGGTTCTCGCTTAAGTAAGGAAGTCTGGGAACGCTTTCCCTGACCACTACCCTCCCCGAATTTCTAGAAACCTCAAAGCTCTTCCAGAAAATTGCTCTTCTGTCCCATTTAAAAAGTAAAAACTCTCCACACTCAAAATGTGTTTGAATCACTGTTACTCTTTTCCTTCTATGATAAGTTAGGTTGGAGTTGCCCTAATTCTCCTTCCCTCTTAGGGGGTACAAGTATTAAAAGTAGGTGCCGAAACTTTTTAAGAGCAACAAATCCTTGTGAATCAGAGAGGAAACAAAGTGTATTGAAAGTTCACTTACGGGACATAAAAATGAACACCGAGAGGTGTCTTTGGACAGGGAAGTCAGTGAAATGGTCTTCAGTGCGCACAGGGGTTCCGCCCCAGTCTCCTTACTGTCCCTTCATTAGGGTTGTCCCCGAGCACCTCTTGACTCTTGCACTGGCACAGGTCTCACTTGGGATTTCTTTCCACTATCCTGCTGGAGAATTTTGTTCTTTCTCAAGTCTTTCCTCTTTCTTGGATGCCATCAGATGTCTGAGAGCTCCTTCACCTCTGTTTGCCCTGGGGAGAAAGGCTCTGAAGGCCTCCTGGGTGGGCTGAACATAGACAACAGGGGCTGTACTGGTAATTAAGCAGGGGCCCATTTCCTCTTTCTCTGTTTCCTCACTTGTTTTAACTGACTGTATTTTCAAGTTGGTTCTTGGAAAGGGAAGATTATTTCCTAGAAAGTGTGCATGTGGAAAAAAAATTGAGACCTTGATTATAATTTAGAAATCACTTTCAGAATGTTGGAGATTGGTACACTCTGATTTCTGATCAATTTGTGTATAACCTCCTCCCTCCTGGTCCTTTTAGGTCTTTTCATCTGTAGAGTTTGGAGATTTCACATTAAGTGAAGTCCTCCTCTCTCCATTTTTTGTGTTGGGCATTTGATGGACCTTCATGTTAGAGCCCATATAGTAGATCTCCTGGACTGAGGGATCCCTTCGTTTTCCTAATGATTCCTGCTTATTTTTCATCTTTTTGTGTTTTTTTTGTTCTATATGTTGGGAGATTTCTTCCCAGCTCTTGTGGATATTTATCTTCCTACCTCTGTACTTCAGTTATAAATTTATTCTATCATATTGTAAATATTGAATTATTTACTTTTACTCTTTCAGTTTTACATTTTATGGCCTGTTATTTCTGTGTCATGGCTGGTTGGTATATGCTCCTTTTTCTCTCTAAATATATCGGTTGTGGATTTCTAGAAGTTTCTTTATTTTTCTGGATTTTTTTTTTTATTGTTGGGGATTCATTGAGGGTACAAGAAACCATGTTATACTGGTTGCATTTGTTAGGTAAAGTCCCTCTTACAATCGTGTTTTGCCCCCAAAAGGTGTGGGACACACCAAGACCCCTCCCCCTCTGGATTGTTTTTGATGTTCTTTATTTTTTTTTCTTTTGTTTTTAGGTGTCTGTCCTTCATGTTGCAGATTTTCATCTGCAAGTGATTAATGAGTCATGAATGTATGTTCACATTTGAGAATAAGGGTCTAAAAGCTGTTTTCCTATGAATGATTATTCTGTGGTTAATATGTTAGCATAGCAGTATTCCCAGATAGTATTTTGTTTGTTGGGAGGTTGGGCTTTGGGCGGGGGCAGAGTTAATACTTTGCATGAAATATTTTACTTTATAACAGCAAAATTGCTTTCTCTTTTGTCTTGTGATTTTTTTTGAGGTGAAATTCAAGTTTTTGTGTGAGTAGTACTATTATACCTATCTTGCTTATACTGTATCACATTATATGTTTGTTTAATTCTCAATAAACTATTCACTTGTTAAAAAAAATAAATAAAAGCTGATTGGAAACCTTTGGTATAGATGGTGGCTAGTTGGGGTAATATGAGACTGAGCAGGGATCCTTTGGTTTTATTAGACAAACCCCCCAATATTAACATCTGTATTCTCCCCTCTCCATTTTCTTTCTCTAAAGAAGACTCTTCCAGCATCTTATGTGGGCTCAGATGTCCGGATTCCTGGGTAATGAGAATATTTTAGGCATACTCCTACTTCTGGTTTTTGTTCTTACATTATCTTTTCCTAGAATGGTTCTTAGGTATCCCATAGGTATGTTCTCAGCCTCCTCACCTTCTCAGTAAGGCCTTCCTTAGCCTCTCAATCTGAAATTGTCCCCCAAACCTTGATGCAAACACACACAAACAAACATACACACAGTCCTTTTTCTCTGCTTAAGATTTTTCCTTAATGCATCTTACATAATATATCTTTTAGTTATAATTAGGTATACTTTTCATTAACTGTCTTTCTCTAATAGATATGTTTGACAAGAGCAGATATTTTTGACTGTTTTGTTGACTGCTGTATCCCCAGACTCTAGAATGATGCTTGTTACTGAGTAGCCAATAAAATTTGGCTATGAAGCATAAAATTAATACGCATTAGATTATGACCAGATTTAAAAATCTGTTATTGGTGATTTATATTCTCACTTTTATGCTTGGAAACTTCTTTTGCACCTATATCTTTATCTGTGTTTTCTTTTAGTTATTTTACAATTTCATCATTTATACTTTACTTTTTGGACCTTTAATATAGGGTAAAAAAACACACTATTCTTCTTCTCTTTTCTTCCTTTATTCCTCTCTTCTTTTTTTCTTTCTTACTTTCTATTTTCCTTTTACTAGTAAACTAATTTTTCAATGAACTTTTTGGAAAACAATTTCTCTCTTTCCTAAAGTATTTGGGAATAAATACACTTAAACGTAATTTTATCTTTGGGAAGTTCATGGTCACTTTTTGAGCCTTTAAGATTACTTTGTGTAGAGCTCCACTTAGAAGCTCTTTTTCATGATTCTCTAATAGGTTAAAAAAATAGCATAAAATAACAAGCGTGCTTCCTTGTGGTGCTCTACAGTTTTACTATCACCACTGATTTCTTCTAGAATGTCCCATGTAGCTTGAGAATATCAACGTTCAAAATGTAATGATTCAGATCATTTAAAAAATATGCTGATTAACTTGTATGTTAGGAAATTAATTCTGTTGCTCAACTTCTAAGGTAAATACATTTTTCTCTTGAAAACCCTAAATGTAGTTATCCCCTTATGGAGTGTCGTGAGACTAATGATGCTGGATGAGCATGATGGTGGCTTTGGTAGTGAGAACGGATCCTGCTTGCTGTTGTTTATTCCTATGCTTTCTTCTTATTTTCCTCTCTTTAAGGTTCATAATAGTCCGAAATGCCTTGGTTCAGTGTATTCTTGCCATCGGTCAATCAGCTTGTTCTTTTCAAACCAAGAGGAAATTCGGATTTATGGTCATGAAATAAAAAAGAATGGAATCAGGTAGGACTTGATAAATGATATAATGAAAATAACACTGCAGATTAATAGAATTTCCAAACATCACACTGGGGGTGAATTGTGGAGTGTAGGAGGAGATTTTTTTCCTCAGCAATGTCCTGAAAGTTATCTTGCACAGGTATCAGAACTTTGGTAGACTCTGAGGCCACCTAGGTGATCAGTAATATAACCAGTTTAACCTTTCTAATGCTTGTACAGAATACAAATATGTTTATATGTTTACATGGGTGGAGATAAGAATGTCGTTTTTTCCCCTGAGATATTCAAGAGATATCTTCATAGCTCAATTCTTTAATTTTGCTCTTTCTTAATTTTTTTCTTTTTATCTTTAAAACAGGAATTTTAAGTATCTATTTTATTTTATATTAAAAAAGATTCTAGAAGTTCATTCCAAGGTTCTGTGAAAGAGATTTGGGTGTCGCTAGAGATTTTCCACTGAAGTTTTGACAGTTGCAGAACCAGTAAATGCCCGTGGTCGGCTAGGTCAGAAGGGAGCCCACTTCTGGCTTCCTACCTACCAAGAATATGACCTGAGAGTTTTGGGGAAGGCAATGTTTATATATCTGGTGGAAGATTTTATGCATTTTAAACTAAAAATACCATGGAGTAATTTGCCCTTCTATCTAAATAATTATACAGATACTCAATTTTAAATGTTTCCTGGCTGAGTTTTGCTAGAAGTTAACTGTGGATTGGAACAATTGTATTCATCATTCAGAATTCACTAGCAAGTATTTAAACCATGGGGATTCTTCCCCACATAATGGCCTTATCAACCCATTTGCGTGTTTTCAGTTTAGATCCCCCAGAAGCGGCAAAAAGGGCTACCAGGGGAGCTTTGCAACTCGGGCACCCCAGAGCAGCTCCTCCAACCCTCTGGGCTTATTTTCTAATTAGCTGGGTTCTGTACTTCTCATTTTCTTCTAAAAGAAAGATCAGGCATTTGAAAGGGAGATAATGCATTTAGACATGTATTTCCTAGAGCCAAATTTAACCAGTAACTTAGGATTGTCTCTACGGAGATACAATGGACATTCCGAAAGCTATTAGGGCTTGTACAACAGAGATGCCCTTTGCATTGCTTTTCAAACGTATTAATCCTTTATTAAATCAAAGACATCATATTTAATGTAACCCAGAGAAAGCACTTCTATGAGAATTTGCATCTGTATGATAGAAATAGGGTGATTTTCCCAATATTCAGTAATGTTGTTTATACTAATGCTGTTGTTGGCCGAAGGCCTCACAGCAAGTGCAGGAGAAATATTTGCCAAAGTGAAGTGAAACGTCCCCTCCCATCCCCAGATTTCAGTTCTCTCACCTGTGAAATAAGGGGTTTTGGTGCAAATGAATTCCTGAATGCTTTTCGGCATTTATCTGTGCATTCATTTTAATTTACATTTTAATGTTTTCTGCCTAGGTTGCATGAAGTTTTCCTATGACTTTTTAGAGTTTATCTAGTTTTAACGGTCATGTCTTATCTCCAACAGCATCCTTCTGTTATAAACTTCAGGATAATCACAGTTATCTTTGTTTTTTAAAATTATCTATTTAATTGAATTTACTATGAAGGAGACAAAATAACCAAATAACAAATGACCAACCCTGCTTCCAAAACCACCCTGCAAGAGAATATCTATCTTCCCACGGAAGTAGCATTCCATTACTATAAAGTGTACTTAAATACTTGATGCACTTTTTTAAAGTATCGTTTTCATAAAATCACAAACTCAAAACAAATAGTATTCCATAAATTCCTCATATTTGTAATTTTTAATAAAAATACCTTATGGCACTAATTAGTTAGAGTCCTTTCTATTCTCCAGTTTAAAACTTAGTAATTTCCCTATTTTTATAACTAGTTTTCTGTAAATAATTATCTGTGCAAATGGTTACAGATATTTTCAATTATTTCTTTGGGGATTATCCCTTTGTTAACTAGGATGTTTAGTTTGCTAGTTTTTGTTTCATGTAGCCATGCTGTTGTTCTTGGAAAGGAACTCATTAATTGGAAATTTTTGAGAGAAATGTATGAAAAATACCTACTAACCACATCTCTTACTATGATTAAGGTTTATAAATTAATTTGGTATGGCTATCTTAATAGAAATGCGGTTTTCTTCAATTATCGGTTTACTTAATTATTACTACCTCCTTTTTCTTTTCTTTTCTTTTTTTTTTTGTTGTTGTTGCAGTTTTTTTGGCAGGGGCTGGGTTTGAACCCATCACCTCCGGCATAAGGGGCCAGCGCCCTACTCCTTGAGCCACAGGCACCTCCCTATAGTACCTCCTTTTTCCTGCACTACTCATGGATGGAAAAAGAACAGCGTTCCTTCGAAAGTATTCTCAGAGACTGTGTTTTTACAATGTCCAATTGTTAACTTTTCCTCAGTTCCCATAAGTCCCCCATATCCATATGTGCATATACTTGTGAAAAATGGAAAAATTAGTCCAAGACCCTTACTTGAATAGTCCAATTATAGCCAATTAAAAAAATAAGAATATCCTGCTGTCTAATACTGTAAACAAAGTATATTATCCTTAATAACGTACATTGCAGCATTAAAATGTAAAATTTGATTATTCATCCTTGTATATTTTTCTTTTAGAAGACAATGACTTATGCCAAAGTGATATTTAAGGATAGAAACTCCTATTTCTTTATAGCCATATTTAAGATAAAATAAAAAAAATCAGAGATCAAGCAATATACCTACATATTTTGACTAATTGTTTGTCCTGCCTTTAAAATGTTGAGTAGCATTTTTAGATTATTTTAACTCTCTAGATGAAACATAAAGACATTTAGTGCTTAATTATCCTAAAAAGGCAAGGTTATTTTCCAGATTAAAAAAAAAACTCACTGATATTTAGCAGCTGTGTGTTTTTGGTTGGTTGAAAAAAGCATCTAACTGTAAGTATAAAATTTAAATCACGATGAGAAAAGACTTTCATTTTTGTTGACTTTTTACTTCAATCTTGAAGTTTTAAGAAAAGGTTGGAATTTCCTATGGAAAGGTTGCTTTGGAAATCTCACTGCACAGTTCAATAATTTTGAATAATAAGTCCCCTTTGGGACCTTAGCCACTTCAAGAAAATTTATATTATCTCTAACTGATCCTTTGTCATCATTCTTAGATTGCTTCTGTTCTATTTTTCAAGTTTAACATTACCTCAGACAATTGGACAGGTTTTCATTGAGAAACTAGCCGACTACATTCTGGTGAAAACAACCTTTGGTTTTTCATTGGCTTGGGATGGAATATCTGGAATTTACCTCAAACTTTCTGAGGACCATAAAGGGAAGTCATGTGGCCTGTGTGGAAATTATAATGGAATTCAATCAGATGATTTCGTAATTCAGCAAGGTAAGTGGAACAGAAGGAGTGTGCGGGGACTTCTAAAGTTGTCTTCTTTTACTTACCAAGTAGCTTGTACCCAGAAGACTTGTCATAGATTGGGGAAAATTTATGGTTGTCTTTTGCCTCCTCTAGTGATTTTAAGTAAAGATTGGATAGATTTTTCTATGCAATTTTTCTATTTTTAGGTCATTCTTGGAAACCACGAGCTGGCTTACGTTTGCTAAGCCATGCTGCACTGGTTCACATTGAGAATATTAATGAGCATTGTCTTTGTGTCAGGAGCTTGGGATATATCTGTATCCGTTGCTGTAGGAGCCTGGGACACACCAGTGAACTAAGCAAAGACCCTTGCTTTCCTGGAGTTTCTATTCTAATGAATTTGAGTCAACATGTCTACTTCAGGACCAAAGCTAGTTTTCATCCAGTCTTGATAGGAACAAATTAAAAATAACTGACAAATAACAGTTTAATAACAAACATAAGATCTGAACAGGAAAGTAGACCTACCTGATCACCTACTAAATCTTAGTCATGAAACTAACCTCAGTGAATTATGAGAAATGGGTTCTATTTCAATTCACATGCTAGTGTACAGCGACAACAGAATAAAAGAATCATAAGCCATAATCATGACATAGGTTAACACATAAAGGTGCAGTAAAAAATAATAACCGTTCTTAGTACCAGGGGACCTGGCTTTGAATCTTGTTCCAACTTTTATAAGTTCTGTAATTTGAGGCAACTTGTATAATTGCTCTGATGCTGTCTCTTCAGCTGTAAAACAGGGATATAATAAATCTGAACCAACAAGTAGTTAGTAATAAGAATATACCTTGACACTATTTATGACAGCAGTTAATAGGAGCACATAACCATATTACTCCCAATCTTCCTGTAAGATGGGTGGTATTTTCTTAATTTTACACTGAGAATATAAGTGTTACATTGTGTCCAATGTAACACATCAGTAAATGATACTGTCAGGGCTGGGTTATAAATCTGATTGGCTCCTAAGCTCAGATAAGTGTGGGAGCATTCTCTTTGCAACTGGAAAATGCTACATGGCATTTTTTGTTTTATGTTATAAAATTAATAGAAATGAGTTTCTCATATTTCGTGCTCTAAGGGATGGCAAAAGGACTACTTGGACTGTAGTTCTGGATTCAGATTGTGCAACTCAAATTCTGCTTGATCTCTTATTGAGCTTTTTAAATTTAATGATATATAGTAAGAGTACATACTTCATACTGTTGTAAGGATTAAATGAGACAATTTGTGTAAAACAATGCAAGTGCGTGGCACATGGATGATGCTCAGCACATTTTAATTAATTTATAATCTCCAAGCATTCCTCAGTAAGCCTATAATGAAGCTGAAATAAAATGTTTTGAAAAGTATTTTCATTGATTTAAGAAGCCTTTATTAAAATGTAAATGTTTTTGCCCAAGACAGATAATGCATCATCAGGATTAGCTTACTGGCTCTCGAGACTCAATTTCCTCACTCGAGAAATGGGGTTAATAATAAGGACTCTGAGAGCTTCTCAGCCTGTGAATGTGAAATGAGAAAACACGAGTGAACGTGTTGAAAGTCTGTGAGCAGAACACAAATCTATGGTACTGGGAGGATCATGAAATGTGTTTTATATCTAGTTGGCTATTTGGAACAACAGGGTTCACACATTTAGAATTTTGAGACTATATTAAGAAGTAGGACATTGTACACAAGCAGAACAAGTCACATGATAATATTGATTTATTTTTTATTTGTTTTTCTTCTGTATGAAAGCATCTTGAAAAAAGTAGTGCTGAGTCCATTTCACAGTGTTAGTGTAAGAAAAAACTTCTCCCCTGGGACGTCCAGGGAGCATGGTATGGTGGTAAGAGTAGAAAACAATACCTGCTTTTGTTAGAGGCGGGGCGACTGAGAACATGGATTTGAGTTAAAGACCAGAATGACTGTGATAACCTGGAACATAGAATCGTCATTCGAGATACCTGAAGCAGTGTGCACAGATGCATTAGTAGATTAGAGGGGGAGGAGCCTGGTGGGATGCAGTTGACCTGTGCACAGATGCATTAGCAGATTAGGGATGGGAGCCTGGCAGGATGCAGTTGACCTATGCACAGATGCATTAGCAGATTAGGGATGGGAGCCTGGTGGGATGCAGTTGACCTGTGCACAGCCGCAGTAGCAGATTAGAGGTAGGAGCCTGGCGGGATGCAGTTGACCCGTGCACAGAGGCAGTAGCAGATCAGAGGTAGGAGCCTGTTGGGATACAGTTGACCTGTGCACAGATGCATTAGCAGATTAGGGATGGGAGCCTGGCAGGATGCAGTTGACCTATGCACAGATGCATTAACAGATTAGAGGTAGGAGCCTGGTGGGATGCAGTTGACCTGTGCACAGATGCATTAGTAGATTAGGGATGGGAGCCTGGCGGGATGCAATTGACCTGTGCACAGACGCAGTAGCAGATTAGAGGTGGGAGCCTGTTGGGATGCAGTTGACCTGTGCACAGATGCATTAGCAGATTAGAGGTAGGAGCCTGGTGGGATGCAGTTGACCTGTGCACAGATGCATTAGCAGATCAGAGGTAGGAGCCTGGCGGGATGCAGTTGACCTGTGCACAGACGCATTAGCAGATTAGAGGTAGGAGCCTGGCGGGATGCAGTTGACCTGTGTACAGACGCAGTAGCAGATTAGAGGTAGGAGCCTGGTGGGATGCAGTTAACCTGTGCACAGACGCATTAGCAGATTAGAGGTGGGAGCCTGGTGGGATGCAGTTGACCTGTGCACAGATGCATTAGCAGATCAGAGGTGGGAGCCTGGTGGGATGCAGTTAACCTGTGCACAGACGCAGTAACAGATTAGAGGTGGGAGCCTGGTGGGATGCAGTTGACCTGTGCACAGATGCATTAGCAGATTAGAGGTGGAGAGCCTGGCGGGATGTAGTTGACCTGTGTACAGATGCATTAGCAGATTAGGGATGGGAGCCTGGCAGGATGCAGTTGACCTGTGCATAGACGCAGTAGCAGATTAGAGGTGGGAGCCTGGCGGGATGCAGTTGACCTGTGCACAGACACAGTAGCAGATCAGAGGTGGGAGCCTGGCGGGATGCAGTTGACCTGTGCACAGATGCATTAGCAGATTAGAGGTGGGAGCCTGGCGGGATGCAATTGACCTGTGCACAGATGCATTAGCAGATTAGAGGTGGGAGCCTGGTAGGATGCAGTTGACCTGTGCACAGATGCATTAGCAGATTGGAGGTGGGAGCCTGGAGGGATGCAGTTGACCTGTGCACAGACACAGTAGCAGATTAGAGGTGGGGGCCTGGCGGGATGCAGTTGACCTGTGCACAGATGCAGTAACAGATTAGAGGTGGGAGCCTGGCGGGATGCAGTTGACCTGTGCACAGATGCATTAGCAGATTAGAGGTGGGAGCCTGGTGGGATGCAGTTGACCTGTGCACAGATGCATTAGCAGATTAGAGGTGGGAGCCTGGTGGGATGCAGTTGACCTGGATTATGGTTCAATAGGTGGAAGGTCGTGAAATCTCTCTTTAGGCAGAGCGTAAGCCTGAGAGTGTCCACCCTTTTGGCTTCTCTGCACCATTCTGGGAAGGAGCTGTCTTGGACCGCACATTCACTACACAAACACTAAAGAAAGAAATTAAAAAGGTTCCGTGCAAAGGTCCTTACATAATCCATATGTGGCCTGAGGGCTGTGTGTTGGACTCCCCTGGAAGGCAAAGTGATTAGAAAGAAACAAAATCTAACTTACAATTTTTAGGACTATGACAAGAAACTGCTCTTCTTTCCCCCCATACTGTAATAATGTAAGAAAATGTCTATAGGCTGGGTACCGTGGCTCACACAGGAGGCTGAGCTGGGCAGGTTCCTTGAGCTCAGGAGTTCGAGACCAGCCTGAGAAAGAAAGAGTGAGACTCCATCTCTAAAAATAGCCAGGCCTCGTGGAAGATGCCTGTAGAGATTGAGGAGGCAAGAAGATCTCTTAAGCCCAAAGAGTTTGAGGTTGCTGTGAACTACGATGCCATGGCACTCTATTTGGGCAATGGAGTGAGACTCTGTCACAAAAAAAAAAAAAAAAAGAAAAGAAAAAGAAGTCTACAGATAAGCTGTATTATCTTCAGCTTTAAGAAAGGAGCCCAGTGTTTCCTGAAACTCAGTCTGCACTTTGCTGATTAGATGTATCTTTAGAGAGTTAGTTTGATTGAATGCCATTGAACGCATGATTTGTTAACAGCGATTAAAACTATATTTCTCTCTGCATTCCTACTCATCTTTCAAGGGTGACTTCACAAAGAAATGAGACTTTTCTGAATTTCTGGGGACATGGGAAGAGTTTAATTTGTTGTCTACTTGAGAACTCTCATAATTCACGTCTTCATCTAGCTATGCCCCAACACGGATGACCTAATTTCCTCTCGTTTTCGCAGTATAATAATTAACACTCCCTTTCACCCTCCGAAGTGTCCCAACATGGACAATAAATTACTCTGCTTAGAGTATATTTTATATGAAGTGTTTTCATTTTAATTTAACAGGCTTCCACACCACCAAGAGATATAAAGGCTCATGGTAATGAGTAGGATTCTTTGTTAATGCAATGTAGTAAAAATAGCTGAATATGTGGTTCAAAAGCTGCAATTTTTGTGAACTCTGTGGGATTTCCCAGGTTGTTTAGAAACATTAAGATTGTGCATAAATATTGAAACACACGGGCCTTGGTGACATACTTTTTTTTAAGTTTCTAGAAAATGATGATGTTTGGAAAAGAAACGTGACTATAAATTTTACTTGAAAAGGACATAAGTTTTTCCATTTTTAAATAAATATATTCAGTCTAGGCCTATGCCTAGTTCAGTGTGTAACATTTGCATGGACATCAGGAATAAGAAAGTGGACCAAATTCAAAGGCTCTAGGAGTCTACTAATCTATTTCAAAATCCCCTATATTTATTCATTCACATATTTAGCAAATACATTTTTAGCAGCAGCTGTATTACTAAAGTAAAAATACAACAACAGAACGGGTGAGACAAGCTCTCTCCCTTCATGAAGTTCATATTGTAAAGGAAGACGAAAGAAATAAAGTGACAAAACAAATTAAAATATAATTTCTGTGAGCAATAGCAGCCATGAAAAGATAAAACGTGGGGTCAGGCACTAAGGTGTGATGGATCAATTGTGTGAGGTGTTAGTCGGTGTGGCAGAGAAGGAGGAGTCGCGCTAAGCAGAGGCGATGAGAAATCGGAGGGGAAGCAGAGGGAGGCTCTCAGGGAGAGCGATTTGAAGGGGATTTAACAAGAGCAAGTGGGGCAGAGCTTGAGCTGTTTGAAGAGCAAAGTCAGTGTGACTGGAGCAGGGGGTGTGAGGACAGGTGCAGAAGACATAGGAAGGGCCGGTCGGGGGGTTTGGGGAGTGCAGGGCCAGATCGTGCACAGTCTTCTAGTCTCCTGTAAAGTCTGGAACCGAGAGAGCCAAGCATTCTTACAGATGATGAATTCCCACAGCCTTCCCAGAGAGTGCTCGTGGGTAGCAGCAGACAGACATTATCTTTCTATCTTCAAGGTGCTTAGACAGAAACTTTGGCTTGGGATTTGTGATTCTAGTGGTGCTATAGATTGTCCAGTGGTAAGTCTCTGACCCAGCAAATCTGGGTGGCGGAGAACTCACAGCTCAAATCTGAAGCCTAACCGCCTTAGAGGGAACGTGATGAGTTACCAAGTCCTTGAGATTTGAGATTCGCTTTTGTTTGAATGTGGGGCAGGATTAGTTTTTGTATCAGGCCCTGAACTTATTCTTAGGTCAAGCTCAAAGACAATTTGAACTTGATTTGGAGCCCAGAGCCTAGTGTTTACCACCAAACGCCTGTTTGCTGCTGCCCACATGCTGGCTCCTGAATCTTGCTTAAGCATCATGCTGGAATAGCAGGATTCTTATCACGGGGCTGTTCAGAAGCTTTTCAGAAGCGCTGTTCATCACGCTTAGATGAAAGGATTCACTTCTTTGCCTTCTCCCGTTAGCTCTCTTTCCAGGCTTTCACTGTACTCTGAAAGTTCCCCTGGGGCTCAACACATTTTTGTACAGCTGCGAATCCCCATGATGGAATTGCAATTTTAATAACGTTCTGACTGACGTCAAATATGATGACTGAGCTTTCCGAAAAATGTCATGCCAAGCTCTATTTGTGTTTTTTAGGTTTGTGTGTAGTTTTTCTCCTCTGTACAGCACGATCTGAACTTTGGGTAGCACACTGCTGCTGTATTTCTTGTACTCACTCACTTTCGGCCCTTCCCCATGTCGTTTCAACACAGTTTGCTTTTTCTCTTCATCCACACTAACTTTCATTGGTACTTACACTTTGCTGAGTTTGTTTTTTATTATGCTAAAGTAATGTTATTGTCTGGTGTGGCACTGGTGATTATAATGCTGTTGAATTTAACTTTTTGACCAGAAAGTTTATGTTGAAGAACTGGGTCTGTGATTGTGGAAAATGGTAACCTATTTGTGTATATGTGTTTCTGTGAAATAGAAGACCTCACAGAAGACATCGCTATGTTTGCCAACAGTTGGTTGGTGCAAACTCCAGATGACAACAAATGCGTGCCCACACCCTCAGATTTTCCAAATCCCTGCTCCAGTGGAATGCCAGCATTTGAGGTAAATCTCATGGGAAAACTTTCAGTATGTTGGATATAATATGCATACATATATTATTTGTATATTTAGCATTAAAGATTTTTTAGTGCAAATGTAATTTAAAAAATTGCAGCAGGAATAACTGATGATTTCAGAAATAGCGAATGTAATACGCTTCATAAATGCAGTACTAGCCACAAAAATATGTAGTTAGAAAAATGTTGGTTAAAATTTCTAAGTAGAAATTACATTCCCTTTCCTTGTGAGAAGAGAGAGTCTTGCAAATAGATCTGTAAAAAAAAAAAAATACACACATCCCATTAAACACGTTCTAGTGATTAGATTGTTCTTTGTTCCCCCCCCCTTTCTTTTTGCACAGGCAATCTTCTTCAAGTGTCAGATACTGTTGCAGTTTCCTTTTCTGAGCTGCCATGAATATATTGATCCGTATTTATATATTGCCAGCTGTGTCAATGATCTTTGCAAGTAAGTGAAATGATTAGTGTTAATACAGTTTTCTTTAGGCAAAAAGAAGAGCAAAAACCACTTCTGTTACTTAACCATTTCAGCAGTTCATTAAATATAAAGGGAAATGTAACAGATAAACTACTAATAGCTTTTAAAAGCTTTCTGCTTAGCAGATATGGTCTAAATTTTTTAATTTATATTTTGGTGATTTGTATTTTGAGGTAGGGACTTGCTCTGTTACCTGGGCTGAAGTGCAGTGGCATGATTATAGTTCACAGTAACCTTGAGCTCCTGGGCTCACACGATCCTCCTGCCTCAGTCTCCCAAGCAGCTGAGGCTGCAGTCATGTGCCACCACACTCCACTGATTCTTATAGTTTTGTGGAGACGCAGTCTCGTTATGTTGCCCTTCTGGCCTCACGTGGTCCTCCCACCTCAGCCTCTTAAAGAGCTGGGATTAAAGACGTGCATTACCAAAGCTGGCTACAATGTTTTAATTAATATGTAATAGATGTATATATATATATATATAATTTTATTGTCTTTATTATTAAATCATAGCTGTGCACAATAGTGCAATCAAGGGGTACAATGTGCTGGTTTCATATACAATCTGAACTATTTTCATCAAACTGATTAACATAGCCTTCCTATTATATGAAGACATTTGTATTCTGCATTTAGTAAGGTTCACCTGTACCCTTCTAAGATGCACCGGAGGTGTGGCCCCACCAATTACCCCCCCTCCACTCCAACCTCACCCCTCCCCTCCCTACCCTTGCCCTTTCCCCCATATTCTTGTGTTATACTTGGGTTATACCTTTCATACAACAGCTATAAATTAGCTTCATAGTAGGGCTGAGTACATTGGATACTTTTTCTTCCATTCTTGAGATACTTTGCTAAGAAGAATATGTTCCAGCTTCATCCATGTAAACTTGAAAGAGGTAAATTCTCCATCTTTCTTTAAGGCTGCAT
>CAUYON010062855.1:0-14263 GCA_963573935.1 Arctocebus calabarensis | reverse complement strand
TGGCCAGGCGTTGTGGCGGGCGCCTGTAGTCCCAGCTACTTGGGAGGCAGAGGCAAGAGACTCGCTTGAGCCCAGGAATTGGAGGTTGCTGTGAGCTGTGATGCCACAGCACTCTATCCAGGGTGACAGCTTGAGGCTCTGTATCAAAAAAAAAAAAAATGTAGGCAGGTCCCCAGGTTACAAACAAAAGAGGTTCTGTAGGTTTGTTCTTAAGTTGAATTGGTTTGTAAGTTGGAACAGGTACATTTATATATTACCTGTAATAGTTTCCATTCGTAAATACAAATTGTACATAGGTTGCGTGTTTGTGACTCAGAGAATGCCTGTATAACTACTAACATGAGACTTCTTGGAATATAATTATGAATAAACAAAAAGCTCTAAACTTTTATATAGAAAAGATAAATATTTTGGATCCTTTGAAAATACATCTGGTATTTTCAGATTCTGAATTTACTCTTGTTTCAAACAACAAAGTAAAAGTCTATATTAAGATTATGGGAAAATTGTTCTAATGATGTTTTCAATCTCCAGGGCAAAAATCAAACAGAGAAGAATATTCTGATGAAAATTCTGCATGGCTTCAATCAGTAGAAATTTGGTCTTCCAAGGTAGAAGATAATGTTTGAAATTTATCAATTCAAATCAGAAACATTTCATTTAATCTTGATTTCATCATCTTATCTGTTCTTCTCCAAACCATGTCATTTCTCCTTTGATTACACAGAAAACTGGTCTAATATTTTTCTATTTCTACCATTAAGGGTGATAATTCTGAAAGTTAGGCTGCAGAATACATACTTGAAGAAACACTTTACTTATTCCTTCTGGTAACCTTAGTTCCAACATATAAGTGAAATCATAGCCTCCATTACAAACAAAATAGCTACATGAAAAATACTTTTAAACTGCTTCTGATCGTCTAATTTACTCTTAGCAAAAACTAATAAAATCTCAAAAAAAAAAAAAAAGAATAATTTTAACACTCCACGACACACATAGACACACTATGAAGTTTACCCAAGAGGATGTACCTGAAAATTGACCAATCAAATCAGGATGTGGTGATAAATGGACAATTTAGTAAAAATTGGCTACTATTATTAAATGCAACGAGATCAATATGAGAAGTGTTTGATTAAAGTGCTGCATTCTTGACCCTTGAAGATTCACCGGATGTGGGGGGCATCTCTTATTTTGTTCTGCTTGGCACCTCTTCCCCTACTTCCACACATTCCTTTGAGGAGCACTCGTCCCCAGCTCTCAGTCCAGGCGGCTTGCACACCCGGGGGCAATCTGGCCAATCAGGATAGTCTTCATTCCTAGCCAGAGGGGTTGGGTCTGAAATAGGCACATGACCCAAGATGGGCCAATCAGAGGCAAGTAACATCAGCCCTGGGACATTTAATAGAACTGCCTACCGGAAGAAAGCTCCATTTTTAGTAGCAACGCCCAGCGGATAAAATGGTCCCTTGCGTCTAAGAGCAACTTTTTGTTATCGTGCAAAGAGAGGCAGTGTGAGAAGGGAAATGATGCAAAAGAAAGCAGAGAAGAAAGAAGTAGAGAGTCCCCCAAGGCATCATCTAGAAACCTATATCTATTCCTGAAACCTAAAGTTAATATGTCAACAGATTCCCCTTTGGATTTAGGCCAGTCGAAGTTGGGTCTCTGTCACTGGCAGCCATAAAAACCTTAGCACAAAGGATCAAAATCGCATCTGACAGCAGTCCCTCCACACCTCCCTTGCAAGGCTAACAGAACAGAGAGATGCTGAGCACAGTCCTCAAGACTGTGAAGGCCGGAAGGGAACAACCACTCTAGGAAAACAGCGGAGAAATGGGTCACGTTACGTATATGAGGTTCTCGCTGAAACGCTTGCGAAGGTTGTCCACAAAAGCAGATTCGCTGGTATATGCATCCAATAGCACAAAATCCTGCACTCCGACCTTGTCCCGGGCAGTCAGCGTGCCCTCCATGTGCAGACGAATGTGCTTCCTCCTCACCTCTTCTTTCTGTAGAAAACAGAACATTCCTTAGCACTCTGTATATCATTACACGATTAATGCATGGAAATTACCAGATGCTAAATCCTGGGACAGTAGAGAGCCAGGCTTGAATGATGCTGCCTTCATTTAGCATTTACAATCTGATCAGGCACACACGATGACGAGAATAAGAGCACATATGACAATAGCAACGCAGCTAACCCCAACTGAGCATTTACTGTTGTCAGGTACTATTTGAAATGTTTGGCTTATGTTATTTAATTACTCTCTGAAGTAAGCACTTATCATACCCATTCTACAGATGAAGACACTGAGGCACAGGGTGTTGTAAACCCTGCCCAAGATCTGCCAAAAGACAGAGCCAGAATATGAATCTAGGCACGCTGACTCAGAGCTCACTTTCCTGACTAACATGTACCCTATCAATGTTAATTGTCTAAACTCTTACATAATTCCCAGGTGAGTGGTGAGGCGTTGGGGTAGAAAGAGAATTTCTTTTTTTTGTTCTTTTTCTTTTTCTTTCTTTCTTTCTTCTTCTTCTTTTTTTTTTTTTTTTTTTGATACAGAGCCTCAAGCTGTCACCCCGGATAGAGTGCTGTGGCATCACAGCTCACAGCAACCTCCAATTCCTGGCGCTGAGCCCATCTAGAAGTTTTTAAATTCAATTTAGTAAACTCTCTGTGAACTCCTAACTCTACCACATGTATGTTCTAGGGGTATTGGCTTTGCTCTGGGGACATCTGGAGATGCTGCCAAGAGACAGGTTGCTGGTGGCTTCTGTGCACATGGAATGTGGGACTGAGATGGGCCCAGAGGCTTTGAGAGAGCAAAGGCCATTCAGTTCAGCCTGATGAGAGGCATTAGGAGGTGATGCCTGAGCTGGCTCCTTAAGATGAGTGAGAGAGGAGTTAACTCAATGGTTCTCAACCTTCCCACTACTGCAATCCTTTAATACTATGGGTCGCGACCCACAGGTTGAGAACTGCTGGGTTAACTGAAAAACACTATGTCCAGAACCCTTGACAGTGGGCAGGGAGGAAGTTGCTGGAGGGAGGGGGCTGCCTAAGCAGAGCTGGTGAAACCTCTGATCCCCTGGCTGTGGAGTGTGTGCACCAACGATGAGGCAGTCACTTGGCTCTTCTGGCTAGGCTGGCTTTTCATTCCTTTATTTTGGGCTGCCTTTAAAGGAAAGCTAATGGTGGCCGGTAGACTAGGGCTGAGATGGCCCAATAAGGTGTTACAGCTGGAGAAAGCCCTGAATATCCAAATTGGTTAATAAACATGTATTGTACCGAGAAGATGAACAGGTATCAAATTAAGAGAAGAAAATTCACCCATGGCTTGGCGCCTGTAGCTCAGTGAGTAGGGTGCTGGCCACATATGCCGAAGCTGGTGGGTTTGAGCCCAGCCTGGGCCTGCTAAAAACAATGACATCTGCCACCAAAAAATAGCTGGGTGTTGTGGTGGGCGCCTCTAGTCCCAGCTACATGGGAGGCCGAGGCAAGAGAATTGCTTTTAAGCCCAAGAGTTTGAGGTTGCTGTGAGCTGTGATGTCATAGCACTCTACTGAGGGCAACATAGTGAGACTCTGTCTCAAAAAAAAAAAAAAAAAGAAAGAAAATTCATGCGTAAGTGGGACTATGGAAGTAGTCTTTGGGATGAGTTGAGGCCTGGAGGGGAGCTAGGGGACTACCCTTACAAGTATTTCAATTTTTTGTTTCCTTTTACTCCATTTGATTACACTGGCATGATTTTTATATGCTGTAGTTGTACTGTAAGAGGGCCCATGGTTTTTCGTTTTTTCATTGTTGTTTGTTTTTTTGTTTTTTGGCCCATGGTTTTTCATTTTGCTTTTTTTTTGCTGTTATAAACACACTCTACTGCTATACCATTGCTGTGTATTTGTGTGGTCATTTCAAGTGAGTGTATAGTATTCCGCAGTGTGCTGAGTGGTGGCTGAGTAATGCTCACACAGTGTCATCTTGGCTCTTACTCTGTCGGAGCCAGCTGTTGTCTGTATTTATTGTAGAGCCATCCCGGGGGGGCAGTTTCTCTATATCTGGGAATTATTTTAAAAGGGGCACTAGGTCTAGAGGGGCTATGGGTTGCTTGCAGAAGGGACGATGAATGATTGCTGACCTGGAGTTCTCTCCCCCAGGCATTGCTTCACTGGCAGCTATCCAGTCATTGAGCCCCTGTTGAAGTACTTTCCCAACATGTCTGTGGGCTTTACGGCAGTCCTGACGTACTCCTCTGCCTGGGAGGCCCGGGAAGCTCTGAAAAAGATCCCGTTGGACAGAATCATCGTGGAAACTGATGCTCCCTACTTCCTTCCTCGCCAGGTAGGGGTGTCTTTGGGATGAGTTGAGGCCTAGAGGGGTGAGGGTGGGGAGGTGGGTGGTCACCCTTACAAGGTTGGCAGGGCCAGAGCCCCAGTGACTTCTAGGTCCCACCCTGGGCTATGCAGATGTCTCCTCATTGTTGCTCTACAGAACCAAAAGTCTAGGGGGCTGAGAAGCTGAAGGGTAACCACTCTCTTCCAGGCAGTGCAAAGCCCTACCCTGTAGAGGGTAGTCCAAGGAAGCGTGGGACCCTGCTCACCCAGAGCCCCCATGACTAGGACTCTCCCTGCACCTGCAGGTAAAGGGGTCTCTACAGGGCAGCCCCAAAGAGGTCCTTGATGGGGAAGGGACAGGGAGGGAGTTCTGTGTTATGCTTCTGTAGTATCACAGAAGACACAGTGATGTTATGAATTTTTGGTGTCTTCCAGGTTCCCAAAAGCCTTTGCCAGTATGCCCACCCGGGCCTGGCCTTGCATACAGTTCGAGAAATTGCCAGGGTCAAAGATCAACCACTGTCCCGCACCTTGGCTGTTTTGCGTGAGAACACCAGTCGCCTCTACAATCTATAAGCAGAAAGTATACGATCAGGAGTTTCCTGAAAGAGGTCAGAAAATTTACATTACATTTTTTAGAAATCAGGACAAACAGGATTTTTGTTGCATTCTCTTAATGTAGAGAATATAAACTTAGGGGGAACCTGATGCTCAATTTGTCTTAAGTGAGCTTGGTTTGGAACCTTCTTCCTTTTCTCTTCCAAACTCTCCAGGGCGACCAGCAGCCTGATGTAACATAGGCTGGGCTTGAACTCTGCCCGTGTCAAGGATATGTTTGGAGAGCCCATTGGAACAGAGAAACCAGGACAGGATGTTTTCCTCGAAACCTCATCATAAAGCCTCAGCTTCTGGCTGGTGGGTGGGGTAGGGTGGGTGGAGTGGATGTGGGACAAGGGTTAGGGGAACTGCCCCAAATAGTATCAGGGTTTTGCCACCCAGCCCAAATACTCCAAGGTAGGCAGTGAAGAAGAAGAGTTTGCCAATCCATGTCCTATTCTCTGCAGTCTGTATTTTTGAGCAATCTGAATAAAGTCACCCTCCTTCTCGGCTAAGCACATGTGGGTGTGTAACTCAGTTCCTGGTTCTCAGTTCTAAAAATGAACTCCTAAGTGGGAAATTTCTTGGGAAATTCACTGGACACCTGTCTCAGAAGTTTATTTTCTCCCAATTAGTGAAGTCATCCTCCTTTCTTTACTGGATAACTGTTTAATTTGGCTGTCACTGTTCCAGTATCAACTCCAGCATCAGCATAGGTGGAAGGACTTCAGCTGCTGGTCTTACTGGTTCTGCTGCCATCAGCATGGAGGTGGGCAGAGGGGCACTCATTGTCCATGGAAATCCTGGCTCATGGAGATCCAGGACAGATTAGGGGACTCGAGGAAGAGGGCTGCTTTTTTTGTTTGTTTTTTTTGAGACTGAGCCTCGAGCTGTCGCCCTGGGTAGAGTGCGGTGGCGTCACAACTCACAGCAATCTCCAACTCTTGGGCTTAAGCGATTCTCTTGCCTTAGCCTCCCAAGTAGCTGGGACTATAGGTGCTTGCCACAAGGCCCAGCTATTTTTTGGTGTAGTTGTCATTGTTGTTTGGCAGGCCTGGGCTGGATTCGAACCCGCTAGCTCTGGTATATGTGGCTGGCGCTTTAGCCACTTGAGCTACAGGTGCCGAGCCAGGAAGAGAGCTTCTTGGGGAAGAGGACCTCAAAGGAGATACTCCCTGCTTACTGTGCCCCCAGGACTGTTAGTGGGTGTATTCAGTGGGTAAGTGTTCAACTTACAGCAGAAACTACCTGCTAGTTTAGTGTTAGGAGTTCCAACCTCCTTTTTGCCCTCTTCTCTGGAACACTTCACCAAAAATAATCCTTTTGTTTCATTTCATGTCACAGCCCCTGTGTGCCCCACCAAGGTTGAGAATTAAATCAATTTCATTTTCCAAAGCTCTGCTCATGCAGCTCAGCCATGTTATATTGCCTGTGCAGAACAAGAAGGCCTGCTATTTGTAAATCAGTCCCTCTCCTACCTCTCCGTGTATCTTATTTGCTTTTGCCTCTTCTGGATCTTGTCTTTTTCTGTGTTTTAGAATTAAGAGCTTCTCCTTTGACTTTTGAGCAATCATGTCATCTTATGTTTTAAGCCTTGCTCTGCTCCCCGCTGGTGCCTTGTAAAGGTCTATTCATTATAGACCCTAGAGGTTATAATGGTTGAGGGTTAAATGTGAGGAGATCTCTACACTGTATTTATAAAGGATCCTTCACTCTCATCTCCTTCAGTGAAGATAGGACACTTGGAGTCCGTTGTCTGTTTCTTGGAGGGGTTAAATTGTAAAATCCATCATTTAGGCCAGGCGCAGTGGCTCATCCCTGTAATCCTAGCACTCTGGGAGGCTGAGGCGGGTGGATTGCTTGAGCTCAGGAGTTTGAACATGGAGAGGTAGAAGAGGGACTGATTTATAAACTGCAGGCCTTTTCCTGAGCAAAAGTGTTACCCTGTCTCTACTACTGAGGCAAGAGGATCACTTGAGCCCAAGAGTTGGAGGTTGCCGTGAGCTATGACACTATAGCACTCTACGGACAGGGCAATGGAGTGAGACACTGTCTCAAAAAAAAAAATAAATAAATAAATAAAATCCATCATTTATAGTGAATTTCGCTAGGTGTTTTTGGAAGACACATTTGAGCCTCGTAGGCTAAAATGGAATATATTTAATGTTTCATGTCTGCTATTTCCATCTTGCCCCAGTACACAAGTAACTAGCCTGGGAAGTAGGCCTTGGGTTCACTGTCCATCTTCCATTATCAGCTGTGCTGTTATGTTGCCTGTGCCTCAAATTTGCCCATGTGGGGAATCAGAAGGACCTCGATTCTCCCACTTGGAAGACTTGTGGGACTGCTAAGTGATATATATCAAAGTGCTTTGTTGTCACCCAAATGAACTGCACCATAACCATCTCCTCTACAGCAAGCCCTTTGAGTCAATACTGCCTCCACTCGAAACTGACTTCCCTGCATTAGAGGATGAAAAGACTAGAATGATGAAATGACTAGCCTATCCACGCTGGGCCGATGCAGTCTACCTGCCAAGGAAAAGCACAAGGTGCTATCTACTTTTCTCTCTAGGATTGAGGATTATTGTTTGTGTCTTCTTATACAGTGAAACTTACCTGTATGGGCCTGAAAGCTGGTTGGCATTGTTTTTGATTCCCTTTATTTCTGGATGGCTGACTTGATTGTTTTTGCTGTGCTGCTGGAATGCTCTGTATCAGTTCCCCGTTTGGCCATCTTTTTCTGAAAATAAAGCGATGGATTCTCTAGCCAATTCTTAGGCTCTCCATATTTGTGTAGATTTCTCTGAGGGATACAGTGGTTTAGTCTGGTTGGCCAATTTTGTAACTTGAGTCTTCAAATATCTGGAGACTTTCTTGAGTATATGTATATTTCTGTAAAATTAAACTGTATGTAATCATATATGATACCTTAAAAGTTTTGCTGCCTTATAGCATTTGAAAAGTAATAGATACCTTTTCCTTTTTTGTTTCCAGAGCAAGGCAATAGGAGGAAGACTAATGTAGACCCCAGGGGTGTTGATGAATCACTTGTACTGTGGGCTTTGTAATGAACTCCTGATGCCTCTGGGTAAATTTTGGAGGAAATTCTGTTTTGCTACTTGTCTTCAGTCCTCTTATTGTGTAGTAAGGTATTCCTGAACACTAGTGCACAAGCCAAAAACTAAATCTACGTGTAAAAGGAAGGTTTTCTGCCAAGAATGCTAAACAAATTCAAAATCTCTGTTGCTGCCTCATTTTTCAGGTGCAGTTATTGATTATGTATTTTCAGCATAGTCCTTAATTTTATCTCAATTCCTTCCCAGCTGAACCCACAGTTGACATAGGGATAGTTTACTGTGGCTAAAAATCTGCTCTTGACTTTTTCAATGTTTCCATCTTTCTGTATTAAGTTTGGGACTGATAGTAATCATTTACTGTTAGCACTTTCATATTTGCCTCATTCGTTTTTATAAAATAAGGGCAAATAACCACTGGAATATACAGTGATTGAACAAGTACACTTTGGATGGTGTCCGTGGCTTAGTGGGTAGGGCGCTGGCCCCATATACTGGGGATGACGGATTCAAACCCGGCCCCGGCCAAACTGCAACAGAAAAGTAGCCGAGTGTTGTGGCAGGCGCCTGTAGATCCAGCTTCTTGGGAGGCTGAGGCAAGAAAATCACTTAAGCCCAGGAGTTGGAGGTTACTGCGAGCTATGACGCCACAGCACTCTACCGAGGGCGATGAAGTAGGACTCTTGTTTCTAAAAAAAAAACCCAAAAACCAAAAAAAACCAAGCACACTTTGTCAAAGATGGTGATTAGTGCCCCGTCTGTCCTTCTTGTGATCACTGTAACTGCTTATTTGTATGTGACATTGAAAGTGTAGTCAGATTAAGGAAGGTAACTCAGTGCAGGTGTTTTAGCTCTTCTGTTGGCACTCTGTCATAGAATTTCTGACCACCCATTTGTGAGTGTATAATAAGATAAATACATATGCTATTATACCTAATTATAAAACAAAGTAGAAGTTTTTTCATTAGGAAATTTTTTTTTCCTCCAACAAATAACCTCACTCACCCAGGGGTACATAACATCCCAATTCAGAAATCCTAAGTCAGTGGTATAACACGTGAAGGAGTAAGTTTAAGAAAGCTGACATAGGAACCTATTTGAAATGGTGTTTTCTCAAGCATGTCCCTGAACCATTTCCCTTGATAAGCTTTATTTCTGCTGATTATTTACTTGAAATTTTCTTCACGCCACCACCAAGTTCACCCAGTGTTTTATAAAGAAAAATTATTAAACCCCACAAATCCCTTAGATCCAAGATAGTAGGGTAAGGGAATCAACATTGATTGAAAGGTAGTAGAATTGATGGAAGAAGGACGCTCATAAGTGCTACAGCTCCGCTAGTGTGTTGGCCATGTGTTTGCTGTGGGACCTTGGGAAAGTTACTTAATTCCTCTGAACTTTAGTTTTCTTCCTCATCGATAGGTTTGCTGTGGTAGTTACCTGAAATTACAGTAATCTATTTAAATATTTAGAACAGTGCCTGGTACACAACAGAAGTGTAGTAAATGGTGGCTGTTAATGGTAATTGAATACCCTCCATGTGCCAGGCTCTGAACCTGGTACTCCCCTATGAGATATCATGTTTAGTCCTGACAGTAACCCAGCAGGGTAGGTATTTTACATTTGAGGAACCTGGTCTAGATCACACAGCTGATACTCATATTCAGTTCTGAGACCAAGCCAATCATTGCATCAAATTTTGTTGCCTGGCACAGGTGAAAATAACCAGAGTGAGTAACCAATATCTTTTTTTTTTTTTGTAGCGACAGAGTCTCACTTTATCGCCCTTGGTAGAGTGCTGTGGCATCACACAGCTCACAGCAACCTCCAACTCCTGGGCTTAGGCGATTCTCTTGCCCCAGCCTCCCGAGTAACTGGGACTACAGGTGCCCACCACAGCCCCCGGCTATTTTTTTGTTGCAGTTTGGCCGGGGTTGGGTTTGAACCCACCACCCTTGGTATATGGGGCCGGCGCCCTACTCACTGAGCCACAGGCGCCGCCCTAATATTTGTTTCTTGAATGAGTGACTGGCATGTAGGAAAGAAACTCTTGCCTTTGGCAGGGGAAACAGCAGATGACCAGCGTTTACCCAGGCTGTGGGGCCTGTCCTCCCCACACCCAATCCATGGATTCTTTTTCCCCAGGGTAGGAGCTGGTTTCTGACCATGCCTGGGCCTTGGTTGCTCTTCTGTAGCTATTGAGAAGAGGGCTGTGGGCATGGCTAGTGATGAGCAGGGTTGCACCCCTACCTGACAGAACTGAAATATGGTTAAGTTCCAGGACAAATGTGCCGATCCCTACATATACTTAATGCTAGGTGCCTGGGGTCACAGGGGGTGGCTATCTAGAGGTGTAAAGGAAGGTCATTTTTCTCCACTTCCTTTCTCTTCCCTGGCTTTGCCTACTCTTCAACACCTTAACGTCTTTTATTTTATTTATTTATTTATTTATTTATTTTTCTTGAGACAGAGCCTCAAGCTGTCACCCTGGAGAGAGTGCCGTGGCATCCCAGCTCACAGCAACCTCCAATTCCTGGGCTCAAGCGAGTCACCTGCCTCTGCCTCCCAAGTACGTGGAACTACAGGTGCCCGCCACAATGCCCAGCCATTTTTTTGGTTGCAGCTGTCATTGTTGTTTGGTGGGCCCGGGCTGGATTCGAACCCGCCAGCTCAGGTGTATGTGGCTGGTGCCTTAGCCTGTTGAGCCACAGCGCTGAGCCAAATTCTTTTAATGATGACAAAATCTTTCCCGGGTACTTTTAGGTGCAAGAACAGTGAAAAAGCAAGTCACCATATACTCAGGTGTCTGTATAGTTGCTTTAGAAATGGGATGTATGTGTGTTGTCTGACCAAGGAATAGGCATGTGGTTGACAACAGAGTCGTGCTAGAGAGACTAGGCCTAGGGGAAGGTAAGTGGGAGAGGAAATAGGACATCTCTTTCACATGTTCGGGCAGGTCTGAATTTTCTTATGTTTTTGATAGTCAACACCTGTTCCTTGCTAGGTGGAGCTACCTCACTCAGCAGTCCTAATAGAGCACGGTTGGAGTGGAGCCCAAGCTCCTGCACTTCTGAGATGTTCTGCAGACCACTCACAGTTCCTCCACGAGAGGTGGCACTGGGCTTGGTGTGCATGCCAAGTCTGATCAGTGGTGGGTGCTGTGCATGGTGGGTGGCCAGAATTTTACTGGAGTGATAAGGGTTGTCCAGAGTGGATATTGCCCCAACTCTGCCTTTTTGGAAGGTTTCGTTCATATTTTATTAAGTGTTCAGATGTCTGACTTGGCAGGGAGGCAGTGCTCATTATATTTGGGGCCTCGTCTCCCAGCAGTGTTGTTTCCCATCCATCATTACTAGAACTTAGCCAGTTAACCCACATGTTTACATGAGGGTGGACATGCCTGGCACTTCCCCCAGAGAAATGGCTGTCCTGAGTGGAATTAAGTTGTGAAATTTAGGGTCAAGGCTCATCTCAGCTGTGAACTGGAACTGAGGGAAATGATTGGGGATATGTATGTTGTATCAGAGAAGGAATCACGGCAACAGCTAACCTTGCCCACAGGAGGCATCTGCTTTGCTAGGCCTTTTCAGTAGTGGATAAGGAGGAAAGAGAAGGTAGTTATTTCAGGCCTAATGGTGGTTACGGGCTACTGTTAGGCACCTCACTTAGAATTTTAAATTTAATTTTTTTTTAAGGCAAGAATCTTATTCTGTTGCCCTGTGTAGAGGGCAGTGGCTTCATAGCTCACAGCAACCTCAAATTCTTAGGCTTAAGCAATCCTCCTGCTTTGGCCTCCCAAGTAGCTGGGAATTCAGGTACCCACCACAATGCCCAGATAGTTTTTCTCTTTTTAGTAGGCATGGGGTCTCACTCTTGCTCAGGCTGGTCTCAAACTCCTGAGCTCAGGTGATCCACCTGCCTCAGCCTTCCAGAGGGCTAGGATTACAGGCATGAGCTACGACGCCTGGCATAAATTTATTCTTTGGCATTCCTTCTTCCTCTCATTGATCTTGAGTGGATAGTGCCTCTGAGTTTCTTTGTCCACACAGCCCTTGCTACTTGCAAACTCTCAATGCAGCTTTGCACTCAGAAAGCTGATATTTAAGCTCGGCGCCCGTAGCACAGTGGTTACAGTGCCACCCACATACACCAAGGGTGGCAGGTTCAAACCCAGCCCAGGCCAGCTAAGCAACAATGACAAATGCAACAACAACAAAGTAGCAGGGCGCTGTGGCAGGCGCCTGTGGTCCCAGCTACTTGGGAGGCTGAGGCAAGAGAATCGTTGGAGCCCAAGTTTGAGGTTGCTGCAAGCTGTAGCGCCACAGCACTTTGCCAAGGGCAACATAATGGGACTCTGCCTCAAAAAAAAAAAAAAAAAAGGGAAAGCTGATATTTAAAGGAACTATATTTTTGTTGTTCTTTTCTCCTTTTTTTCTCCCCTTTCTTTTCTTTTCCTCATTAAGAAACCTGTTGTAATTCAATATAATACATTCAGGAAATAATTAATCTGCTTGAATGAGTTGATTCAATTTGGTTTTCTTTTCTTTTTTTTTTTGGGGGGGGGGGACAGTCTTAAGCTGTCACCCTTGGTAGAGTGCAGTGGTTGTCAGCATAGCATATAGCAACCTCTAACTCATGGGCTCAAGCGATCTTCTTGCCTCAGTTTTTCTGTTTTTAGTAGAGACAAGGTCTCTCTCTGGTTCAGGCTGATCTTGAACTCCTGAGCTCAAGGAAGCCACCTGCCTCAGCCTCCTGGAGTGTTAAGATTACAAGTATTGAGCCATGATGCCCGGCCTCAATTTGGTTTTCTAAGCATACATACCTGCCTTGCTACATGCCCTTTTTGCCTCTTCCCCTGACCATAGACCAAGAATTGTTTTATCTGTTTCTTTTGGATTTTTTTTTTAAGTGAAAGATAAAATTATCCTGTTTGGTTAAATAAGTTCCCATTTTGAACATTCAGCATACAGTTTGAACTTTATTCACCTCCTGAGCTAGTTTTAGTAGTACTGGGAGTTGCTGCAGAAGCAATCTAAAAGCCAGATGAGAGCTTCCAATCGTGGGAGGACAGGGAGGTGAGCCAATCTTGTATGTGATCACCTGTCAGCTGGGGCCTCTGAAAAGCAAGAAGTCAAGTCAGAATTCTGGGTCCCCCATTCTGGCAATGCCATCAAAGGTGGCTTTGCTTCAACTGTGGTGATGTTAGAGGTGCTAAGTTATAATTGGGTGTGTGTGGGCGGTGCCTGTGCTCAAAGGAGTAAGGTGCTGGCCCCATGTGCCAGAGGTGACCAGTTCAAACCTAGCCCCGGCCAAAAACTGCAAAAAAAAAAAAAAAATTGGGTGTGTATGGGGGAGTTTGGGGGAAAGCACTGGCCTCAGAGTCAGAGAGTGAACTGTTGTGACATTGGTTAAGGCACAGCATAGCTCTTTATTTCCTTATCTGCACAGCAGGCTGGGTGCTGCCGCCAACTACCCCCAGAGTTCAGGAGTCACCATGTTGGTGACTGTATTGTGTGCTTCCAAAGGCAAGTGTGTCTGTTACCTCAGTCAGGAATGAGTTGGGTGGTTTTTTCTTCTTTTTTTTTTAAACAAGACAGAGGGCATTCAAAATAAAACCCAAACTACTTTGCTTGCCTAGCCTATTCTGAATACTGTTGTGGCACTGATTCCTTTTGTTTGTGGACTAAAGGTGTATAGTAAAGGTGTTTAAACACCAAATGATTTTATAGTCTTCATGATAGTGTTGGCTCCATTTTACATTTATGAAAATTGGGGTTCAATTGGGTCTGAGAGCTTTAATACTTTTTGGAATCTAGTGTCTTTTGAATAGAGACTTTATGCTCAACCCCCTTCTGAGCTACTCACCTATACCAGCCCAAGCCCTCTCCTGCAGATATCTGGGAAAAAGGAATTAGAAACTCTTTGAGAGGCAGGTTTAAGGGAAAAACTGCTGGTGTCATTCATAGAATGGGCCCACATTTGGAACTCCCAGGGAAACTGAATTAACCTGCCTAGGCAAGGACTTACCTTTGGCCTCTTCCCACAAGATGTCCTGAAGAAACTTCCCTAGGGCCTGGCTGTGCTGTTGGTACTGAGCCTCTGACAGCTTGATTCCAACATCCAAGGGGGAGTTGAACTAGGAGGTAGGACAGGAAAAGACCCAGGAGGCATTAGACATCACACGCCCTATCCCTAAGGAGGCTCTGGGCCTTTACCTCAAAGGGGTAGGTCCCACTGAGTGACAATCCT
>CAUYON010062851.1:0-12884 GCA_963573935.1 Arctocebus calabarensis | reverse complement strand
CCAGCTACTAGGGAGGCTGAGGCAAGAGAATCGCTTAAGCCCAAGAGCTGGAGGTTGCTGTGAGCAGTGTGACGCCACGGCACTCTACCCAGGGCGATAAAGTGAGACTCTGTCTCTACAAAAAAAAAAAAAAAAATTCACCTGCTCCAGACTTAACTTTAGCTATTTCTCAAGGGGACTATCATTGGTGCTTTTGATTTTTTTTCTGTACTGTATGTGCCTTACCATCACTGAAGAGACTGGGAAAGTTGTGACATTTGAGGTATAGAGATTATGTTTGGGGCCCAGGCAAATACTTTCTATTATGAGCCCCCAAATCTCTTTGGCTTTCCCATCATTCATTTCAGAGAGTAACTTCAGTAATGCTGTATACCAGTGATTCTTAACCTGTGGGTCACGACCCACAGGAACTGTATTAAAGGGTTGCAGCATTAGGAAGGTTGAGAACCACTGCTCTAAACCCAGAGGACTCTGTAGGTTGAGTATTATAATTAAGAGTGAGATGAGTTTCAGCATCAATGAAGGGAGTTGCTCTGGTTAACTACTCATTATTAACCCCTCAGTAATCTTATGGGCTCTGAGCCAAAGCTCATGCAGCTTTTTCCTGACTCTTCCTTTTAGACCACACCCGTGACCATGCAAGTCGGAGAAGGTCAGCAAGTGCAGATTGTCCAGGCCCAGCCTCAGGGTCAAGCTCAGCAGGCCCAGAGTGGCAGTGGACAGACCATGCAGGTGATGCAACAGATCATCACAAACACAGGAGAGATCCAGCAGATCCCGGTAAGCCCTGCCCTAGATGTCTGGCTCTGTTCACAGCTTTGTAAAGGGAAATACTTATAGAATTACAATATTGTGTGTGTGTGTGAGAGAGAGAGAACCCATATTCTCATTACCACCCCCACAACTTGCTTTACTACATCTACTCCCTGCTTCCCTTTAATCCAGGTTCAGGTTGACCACTGTGGGTAGCTCCTCTCTATCTCCAGCTATGCAAAGAAATCATTGTAACCAGTATCCTGTGCCAATGCTCAAAGGCCCTATGAGGCAGTCTTGTCTTTTGATTAGCAGAGAATAAGAGGGAGGTGTATAGGGAAGGCCATAAATACACTTGTTGCATATTCATGAGTCAGTTCCCAGTGGAGCCTGCTGCAAAGTGTATTTTTGGCTTTCATTTAACTTATCCATTCCTTCACTGTGGACTGCTGCTTCCTGTGTGCCGTGAGGGATTTCATTTCTTAGATTTGCTGGCTTTTTTACTTGTACTTGTTCTTTTGTAAAAATATGTCCTTGTCTTAACACTTGCAGTTTATATATTGGTCATTTTGCCAACAGAAACTGGAAAGCGAGTAAATTGGAAGGATCCTTCTATTTCTTGCCCCTTAATTCTTCCTATTATAAATGAAATGTAGGCAGGTAGAGAAACTCATTTGGACTTAGCTAATCACTTCCTCTTTGACAAAAGCTTGAGGGTATCTTCAGCTCAGTTTAAGAACTGTTCTTATTAACAGAGTAATAGGCTAAAAGAGCTTAGGAAAGTATAGTGTGTCTCTCGCATGTACACATGATACACACCAACTCTAGGTGACTGAGCACTGTCTTGCCTTACTGTTCTCATTTTTGCATGTGAAAGCACAAGCATTTAAGCCAGAGAAGAGTTCCCACTTTGTATAAACTTTAGCCCTTTGGGACACAGAACTTTAGCCCAGAAGATGTATGGTGGAATTCACATCACCTTACTGAGACCTCATTCTAGACATTTCAGGCATCTCATTAGAGTGCTTATAATAGTGATGACCTTCAGGAAGGAAACTTCCTTTAAAAAACCCAAGGGGTAGGCTTATTTACTTATTTAATGTAAATAAGCTGTGAGAATCACCAGGTAGGCCTATCCTATCATAGAGGACTTGAGGGGCAGAGCATCACCAGATATCTTGACCTAAGCCTAAAAGAAAAGCTTCTTGTTTCTATTGAAGAATGGCTTGGAACTATTTGGCTCACAGCTTTTCAGTCACATTGGGTTTCTGCAAAGAGTTCTTCCCAGCTAGAAAATGTTAAATCCCTGTGGCTTCTCCCACTCCTGGGACAGGGCTTTATCTTTGAGCCTGTGATCCTTGCCTGGAGTTCTGGTGACTCTTGGGACCAGGCACCATAACTATCAACAGATGAGGTTTCCCAGGTGTCCACTCAGCTACCTTTATCCCCACAAGCAACTTGGCATTTTGCCTAGAAGCTGCATTATAGGATTTGTGTGGGGAACTCAGACTTGGCACCACAGTTTCCCAGCAACTCCTCTTGGCATATTCTCAGGAAAGAAATGACTGCAGGGCACAATACCCTTGCCCTACCTCCTTTGAACCAGATTCTTAATGGGTTTAGATTTTGTGTTTCTCTATCTTGCCTCAAGTGGATTATTCTGGAATAGTCAAACAAGAACTTCAGTGTTAATTTTTTATTGGTAACTTAAATCCTTTGAGGTTGAAAGCAGTTTGATTTAACACTACATGCAGGAGTAGAGCTCCATCCCATTAGCATTTTCCTCATGGAAATAGGATTCCTGTGATAAAGTCAGCTCTTGAAGGCTGTGAGAAAATTTGCCCTAGGGCAAAAAGGCAAAATTTGCCTATCAGCCATAGGAAGCCCCCCCCTTGCAACAAAGGCAGGCTGGGTGGCCAGGGATGGTGGTTTTGGGGACCCCCAGATGGAGTCAGACCAGATCTACCCAATGATTGCAGAACCTCTTTGATTCCACTAAATCTAGGGTGTGAATGTTGCAGTCCTCTGCTGTTATGTCTGCCAAGCCACAGTTCCTCTCATGTCATAACTGCTTTGGTCCTCTGTTCATCCCCAGCTCCAAGCACTAATACTTTCATGGTACACTGGAGCATTGAGAGCCTGTGTTAAGGCTTTTAGCACACAATTAAATGCAGCATGTGGTATTACTGTATTATCTGAGATTTAATCGGAGACATGAGGGACTCTAAGGGCACTTTTGTAGCTTTGGTTTCCCATGATGGGGTTTTCTGTGAAAGGTTTATTGATTCTGCTGTCCCTTGGGAGGTGTTTGGCCAGAAGCTAGTGCTGAACACCAAGGTTCCTAAAAGTCCCGTAGACCCCCATTGGTCCTGGGACAGAGATAGTAAAGTAGGTCACCCTTCTCCAAGATGTGCAGCCTGGGGCTGGGCAACACGAGGGCTGTGGTGCGGAATGATGGCCAGAGTGATCGACTCCCAGTGGACGCTGGAACTCCTCATAGTATTGAGAAGTACAGAGTTGGAGGGGTGGAGGCTCAGATTTAAGATATAAGAAAATTCTGATAATGTCAGTCTTTGAGGTATATTCCTAAAATAAACTGATCAAACAGCTGAGAGTCAGCAATAATGAGCATGCAGCCATGCTATTCTCACAAAAGTGACAAGATCTGGGAGTTTTTCCCAAAGTCCATTCAGAGAACTTACCCTCTTCTGTGTTGTATGACTTGTGGGGTGGGAATATTGTGTTTTTGCCTGCTTTGACCTCTGTTTAAAAGGAACTTTTCTTACAATAGGCTTCTTTGGAGGCTTTGAGGGGTAGGGGCAATCACCATCTCTGGTCATGGAAAGTTTGCCTGGTTGCGATTATGCTATCTCTTATGGCTTCTTTGTCTCTGCCCCTGCCCTAGGTACAGCTCAATGCTGGCCAGCTGCAGTATATCCGCTTAGCCCAGCCTGTATCAGGCACCCAAGTCGTGCAGGGACAGATCCAGACACTTGCCACCAATGCCCAACAGGTACGTGCCCCAGAGACTCAAGACTTGAGTTGGTAGAGACCAGCAGCAGCTGGCTTCTGGCTTGAAAGAAATGCACAGTACACAATTCTCTTGCCACCTCATGCTTTAGCTAAAGGCCATCTATCCTACACCCTTTAGATCTATTTTGTACTCCAAGGGACAGATGAGGGCAGGTAGTTGGAAGATTGGATTTAAAGTGTGTCTATTACCATCTTGTTCTCAACATCTTGTCTCAAGGGACAAAGAAATATAAGCCAGGGAAGCTTCAAGGGTACCTGAGGAAGCCTAATACGTGCGCAGTAAGCATTGATAGACTGCCTAATCTTCAGGCCGAGTTTCCATCTTTAAATTCAGATAACCGTTGTGTTTGGCACCTCCTCTGCCTTTTGGGGAAAGCTTATTTAGATTTTTTTTTTTTTTTTTTGAGACAGCCTGAAGCTGTCGCCCTGAGTAGAACCTCCAACTCCTGGGCTCAAGCAAGTCTCCTGCCTCTGCCTCCCAAGTTGCTGGGACCACAGGCGCCCACCACAATGCCCAGTTATTTTTGGTTGCAGCCATCATTGTTGTTTGGCGGGTCCGGGCTGGATTCGAATCCGCCAGCTCAGGTGTATGTGGCTGGCGCCTTAGCCACTTGAGCCACAGGCGCTGAGCCAGCTTATTTAGATTTTACCCTGACCTCCTTATGTGTCCCGAACTGGAAAATTTGCCCCCTTCCTTCCAATGCCCTACAGTTTGAAGGCTGCTGGTCACAAAGACTGAGGGGGTTTCCTCCCTAGAACCCGGGGTATTGAGGGACATGGATGTCACTGGCAGAAGATGAGGGAAGCTGGTTAAGAGGAGGCATTGTTAATGGATTCTTTTGCCTCAGACCCCAAAAAAGCAGCAATCGTTTAAGAGCTGGACCCATCTGGCCCAATTGCATTTCTGGTGATGTATCTATTGACAGTGGTGACAGAGCTGAGTTTATAAAGCAGGTCTCCAAAGATCTCATTTGGGAAAATGTGAGGAATGAGCCAAAAGCAAGGCCTCTGAGTTCCATACAGTCTCTGGGATCATTAAAGGGCCCTTTCCATATTCACTCCCTGGCCTGCCTTAAGGACTTGGGCTTTGGGTATTTTTTGTTTTTTTCTTTTTGGGGGGACAGAGCCTCAAGCTGTCACCCTGGATAGAGTGCTGTGGCATCATAGCTCACAGCAACCTCCAACTCCTGGGCTTAAGTGATTCTCTTGCCTCAGCCTCCCAAGTAGCTGGGACTACAGGTGTCTGCCAGAATGCCTGGCTAATTTTTGATTGTAGTTGTCATCGTTTGGCAGACCTGGGCTGGATTCAAACCCACCAGCTCTGGTGTATGTGGCTGGTGCTTTAGTGCTTGAGCTCTAAGAGCCGAGCTGACTTGGCCTTTTCTATAGGGCTCACTGACACTGATTCACATCTTAACACTGGTCACCTCCACCACCCCCTTTTTTTTTATCTGTAAGATTCTTCCCTAGGATCCAAAAAATGTTTCATGGTATGGGACTGGGAGAAAATCAGGAAGAAGGGTTCTTAGTTTCTCAGAGGTCAGTTTTGGGAATAGAACCAAAGTCAGAAAGTGGGGAGAGAAGGGGGAAAGGGAAGAAGGGGATACCTGAGGGCACTTAAAATCTCCATAATAGATTGTAATTGTGAGACCTTGCACTTAGTAGGTGCTCAATAAATGATTGTTTAATGAATGCTAAATAAATAATATGTAAATGGAATTTAAAGGTAAATGAAATTTTTCTTTTCAGCTGATAGAGTAGCCATCCTCTGGTACAGGACAACCCTTCTTATCTATGAGGAGTATTTTCTATTTATCTTAGGCTCATTTATTCTGTAGATGTTTCTTGAGTCCTTACTTTGCATGGGGTATGTAAAGACAAAACCTGGCTCCTGCCCTCAAGCAGCTTATAGACTGTTGGAAGGAGAAGGACCCAAAGTAAGGAACAAAATAGTAAGAAATTGTCATTAAGCCTTCTCAGACCTGACCCCTTTCTTGTTCCTCCCAGCCTCATGGGTTGGCCTGCAGAGCTTGTTTTTTGCTATCATGAGGACACTTGAGAAGATAGTCCTTACCTTGCAGATTGGCTGTGATGATTCCAGGAAATGGTACATAGACACATGCCAGTCAAATGTTCCATAGATGCACATGTGTGCACCTTCCAGTCCTCTTTCTAGTTTACCAAGCTGCTCCCTACAGTTGTCATTATATGATGCAGTTCTACGTGTCAGTAAATTTATTTTAAAGTCCCCCCCAAAACATTTTAAGTACATGAGATAAATGTTTCCTCCATCTCTCCCCCTTCCTCCTCCCCTCCCTGGCCCAGAGATCTGTACATTGCCTCTCTCGGAAAAAGTACTTCACAGGTTTGCCATGAGGACTGCCAGGGCCAGGACCAGTGCCACTTACTCGCCAGGGTGTTTCATATTCTGTTCAGATAATCTGGGTGATAAGGGTTTGGTTTGGAGCCTACCTTCCAAGAACAAAATGGACCACTCACCACTTCATCCAGCATTTTGCAATCTGCCTTTCACTGGCCGAAAGACTCTTAGGACATCCACCCCAAACCATAGCCTCTAGGAGCTAGGTGTTCTGTTTGAGCCTCAGACCTTGGGGTGAGTGAGTGGTTGGGGGAGTAGGTAGACCTGAGAGAGATCCTATGTGGTGCCAACTCTTTTGGTAGCCATCAGTACTAGGAGATTGGCAATGACCCTTGCCGTCCTACTACTCATCTAGCACTTCTGTGCGTTGTCTTACTTGATTTCTGTGACTCTTTTCCTGGATGATGGGCTGATGAACCCAGATCCTTGCAGCTGATGTGCCTACTCTGCCATCTTGATTCCTACAGATTACACAGACAGAGGTCCAGCAAGGACAGCAGCAGTTCAGCCAGTTCACAGATGGACAGGTAAGGTACCCATCCTGGGCAGGGGCAGAGGGTGAGGAGTTGGGGGCTGGGTAGCAGGTAGAATCTGGGTTTAGATGGTCAGGGCAACTGTCCTATACTAACAATGAACGGACAGAAATTGTTCAAACAAGAACAGTCTAAATCATGGCACCTATCCTTTACATTTATAGTCTTTTGGGAACTAAAAATAGCCTTAGACATATAGCTCAAACTGCCCTTTTACAGATGAGTAAACTGAGCCCTAGAGATGGGAAACATCTTGCCTGTGCTCACGTAGTTGCTCACTACAGAGCCAGGACTAGAATGTGAATTTCCTGTTTCACTCTCTAGGACTGGTTTTTTTTTCTTTTTCCCTGAGCCATGTTTTTTTTAACATGCTGGGTTAGTTGACACACAGAAAACATTTGACCTCCCAATCTCTCTCAGTGCGTATGATTCAGTAATATTAGACCCACGCCAAGGAAGGCACCTTCCCTTTTCCCTCCTGCTTTCTCCTCACAGCACAGTCGCAGAACCACAGAGTACATGGTAGGATGACACACCCAAACTGGTATGCTGCCCAAAAGAGAGCAGAGCTTCCATAAGGACTCACTCTGGCTCTGCCATCACTATGTGCTAGTTTCTGTAGAGGTCTTGGGCTTTTTTTATTTTTATGTTTTTTTGAGACAGAGTCTTACTCTGTCACTCCACCTTGAGTGCTATGACATTATCAATAGGCTCATAGCAACTTCAAACTCCTGGGCTCAAGTGATCCTCCTGCCTCAGCCTTCCAATTAGCTGAGACTACAGGCACATACTATGATTCCCAGCTAATTTAAAACGATTTTTGGTACAGATGGGGATCTCACTCTTGCTCAGGCTGTTCTCAAACCCCTGACCTCAAGCAATTCTCCCACCTCAGCCTCCCAGGGTGCTAGGATTTCAGGCATGAGCCACCGTACCTGGCCAGGTCTTGGCTTTTTTTTCTTTTGGGGGCACCTGGGAAATCAAGTGGCCAGTTGACTCTAACCTTCCTAAGTGGCTGTGTGAGCTTCCTCTCCACTCCTCATAGGTGTTGGCTGTACTAAGTGTTTAATATCAGGCCACCTCCTTAGCAGGGCCCGTGTAAGAAAGACAGGTTCAGTACAGCTTCAATGTGAGCCAGATACTTTGAGGAAAGGAGGAGAGGGGGTAACCCTACTGCCCCTACCAGTGAGGATTACCAAAAGTTGGGGAAATGCTGACTTCCAAGCTGCTGGTACAGTGGTTCGAATTGCTTGTGTTTGTCACAGAGGAACAGCGTGCAGCAAGCTCGAGTCTCTGAGCTAACGGGAGAGGCAGAGCCCAGAGAAGTGAAATCCACAGGAAATTCAACTCCCTGCACCTCTTCCCTGCCCACCACACACCCCCCCTCACACCAGGCTGGTGCCTCCTGTGTCTGCTGCTCCCAAACCCAGCAGAGCTCCACATCCCCTCCTCCCTCAGATGCCTTGCAGTGGGTGGTGGTTGAGGTATCTGGGACCCCCAGCCAGCTCGAGGCCCATAGGGAGCTGCATACCCCTCTCCCAGGGGTGACCTCACTCTCTCCTCTCCACCCCTCGCAGCAGCTCTACCAGATCCAGCAAGTCACCATGCCTGCGGGCCAGGACCTCGCCCAGCCCATGTTCATCCAGTCAGCCAACCAGCCCTCCGACGGGCAGGCCCCTCAGGTGACCGGCGACTGAGGGCCTGAGCTGGCAAGGCCAAGGACACCCAACACAATTTTTGCCATACAGCCCCAGGTGATGGGCACAGCCTCCCTCCCCAGAGGACCCGGCCGACCTCAGCGCCTCCTGCAGGCTAGGACACTGGTGCACTAAGCCCCACGTCTGGGGGCCGAGATTCTCCAGCAGAAAGATGCAATATTTTTTGTTTCCCTTTTTCCATTTTTTTTTCTCTAAGGAATCAATATTTCAGTATGTTGAGCTGTGTGTCCAATGCTATGAAATGAAAATATTAAATAACATATTTATGGCATTTTCTTGAAGAGTGTGGTTGAAGAAATATTTCTCTTTTTGTTTTCCTTTTTGGTTCTCACTGCCACTTCTTTTTAGGAGAAAATCTCCTTGGGGTGTACCATAGGGTATTTCCTAACTCTTGGAACAGTTGCTACCCCCAAGATTTGCCACATTGTTCTGCCTTCAGAGTGAATTAGGTGAATGTTCCTTCTTTTTCGCTAGTGGTCCTCTCTCCACCCCCTGCTCTCCCCCCAGACCTCTCTGTATTTGTATCCAGAGGCCATGGCAACTTTCCTTGCATTTAAGAGATGAACTCATTCCCCTGCGGAGAGAGGATGGTTTCATCCCATATGCTTCTCTCCCAGGGAAACAAGGAGACTAGAAATTTGTGTATTTGCTGCCTTTCCCACTTTATTTTTTAAATTCATTAAAAATTGTGCTAGTCTCCTTTGCTGCATGGACTTCAAACTGCATGAAATGCAATAAATCTCATTTTAGATAATTAGAGTCTGGGTTTCTGTGTCATGGGGCCACTTTGCTTGGGAAAGGTGTGAAAATCTTCATTTGTCTCATGTTGGGTAACTGGGAAGGAGGGGTACCCTTGTGCTAAGGGGATGACCAAAGCTAAAGTAGTGTATGTTGCATATGTGATTCAAACTGAGATCCTGAGTCAATTTTAAAGTAAACTTCATCACATATGATTGCCACTCAGAGGGGCTGCCTGCCTGACTTACTACACTATCTCAGGTGTATCAGATTGAACTGTGTCCTGCTGGTTTGAGGGTCAAGGAGCCATCTCTCATGGCTCAGTGCTGCAAACGAGAAACAGGAAAATCCCTCCAGTCCTGCCTGGCACAGGTTGACCCTCTTGAGTTGTCTGCTGTGGCCCTCCTCATTACTAAAGCCTTGACATTGGCCATGGAGAGTAGCCCAGGCCCCTTGTCAGACAGCAAATCGGAGGAGTCTACAGCCAAGGCCTGCTTCCTGGTAAGTGAAGCATGGAGAATAGAAAGAGCATTACACTTCTTTATTGGCCATAGAGGCCAGTCCTCCAACATGTCATCCTTACAACAAGAATGAGGCCTCTTGTCACAGTGAACAGGGTGCCTGGAAAAGTAGCTTTTGACTTCCTGTAAAACCTTGGGCAACTCCCTTGTCTTGGGAATGTCTCAAGGGTGATGTGGGAATGAGGGAAAAGGATCATATTTGATGATTTCAAATTTGAGCCTGATTCTTTTAGATTCTCTCACCAAATATCTCCCGCTCTAAACCATGGGGGTAGGACATGGATTGGTTTTCAAGACTGAGTAAAGATTTGGGTAACACCCCTGCCCTGTGTTTTTTCTTCTTCCTGAGAGATGACCCAGTTCGCTTGGATCTACTTCAGGTCTGTCTGGTCAGCTCTGCCCTTTACTCTCCAGTTGGGGGTCCTATTGACTATCTCTTCAATGCTGGTAGTTTATAAAGTAGTTGGTCATCTAGTTCATTTTACTAAAGTATACCTTACCTCATTCCACAATAAAAATTGAGATGGCTTGGAATGAAAACATAACACATACAATAATAAAATAAGAGGCAGTGCCTATAGATCAGCCAGCAAGGGCGCATGTGCATCTAGGGTGGTGAGTTCGAACCTGGCCCAAGTCTGCTAAGCATCAGTGACAACTGCAACCAAAGAATAGCCAGGCACTGTGGTGGGCATCTGTAGTCCCAGCTACTTGGGAGGCTGAGGCAAGAGAATCACTTATGCCCAGGATTTGGAGGTTGCTGTGAGCTGTGATGCCACAGCAGTCTACCTAGGGTGACAGCTAGAGACTCTGTCTCAAAATAATAATAATAATAAATTAGAATTAGGAATAATATAGTTGAATAGGAAATCAGGATCACAGAAAATTAGAACACAAATATGATAGACATAAAGACTCATTTAGTTAGAATTATTTGACCTTGAACTTTATGGCCACCAAAGCAAAAAGAGATGGAACCAGGTGGGGGCTTCACAGTGTATTAAGAAAAACGTTGTTTTGCAAAGGCAGTCCTTTTAGTTTTGAGGTTTGAGTACATGGTAGCCTTCCAGTGTCACCAAGGTAGTAGGTAAAGCAAGTGATGGTGTCAACCACAGGAAGTTGGTAGGACAGCCCCCCCATCCTTGTAATTCTTCCTATATCCACTTAACCTTCATTCTAGCTCTGAACATTTCTGTAAAGGAGGTCTTTTGGTCTTTCCAGCTCATGTACCAAACACATCTTGGTGAGACATCATACAGTAAACAAGTTTTCACTGACAACTGTGTGCCCAGCCCCAACTGCACAGATCAGAAGAGTGAGGTGCTGTCTGTCCCACCTTGCTTCCCTTTGGCTTGTCCTGAAAACCCAGGCCCAATTGCAATTTCAGGCCAATCAATGGGTCCCCATTTTCCCATATTTTTTATTCTTGTTTTGGAGATGTTTCCAACAGTTGTGATTGGCAAGTATCTTCCCTGCTGAACACTTTTCCTTTAAATTGCTGTGCCAGCAGGGCCCATCCTGGTGTAAACAAACCCTTTAGTGCAGCCCAAGAGAGCCCCTATCTAATACCTAGCATGATCCCCTTACATCCGGAGCACTCTTTAAACATTTTTCCTAGCACTTACAGCATCCGTTCTCTGATCTTCAGAATGACCCTGCAGGAGACAGGAAGAGGGATCGTAATCTCTGGTGTTTGAGAAGGAGTCATGGGAGGCCTAGTGAAGTTCAGTGACTTGCCCAAGGTCACTTCATGAATGAGGAGTGAAGCTGAAACCAAAACACTGATCTGACAATCCCACTCCCTGCTCCATGTATACACAGTTGCTTTGGGGCCAAAAAGGGGTATGTGTGAGTGTGTGTGTAAAAAAAGAACAAGGCTTTACTAAATGTGAACTGTTTCCTTTTACTCAGCCTCCCTGAACCAGCTGGCCCACCCCTGAAGATACATTGAATAAATAAAGCAATTGGGTCTGGTCTTGGGACAGCTGATAGTTGGGATAACTTTCTGGGGAGCTGATGTTGGAGACGGGACACCCCTGGAACTAAGAGCAACCCTGGCTGTTTTCCTTACTGCTCGGGTCTACCAAGGCCACAAGGGGGCAGCATGTATCCCTTACCCAAGCTTCTGGGAGGGAGGTGCCTTGTCCCACCCTCATCCTAACCTGAGACACTTTTAGGAACTAATGGAGGTATGATATGACTATCCCCTTTCTCAATGGGTACTATATCCTTAGCCCCCTTACTGATCAGACCCTCCCCAAGGAGAGGAGGAGGGCCTCCCCAAGATAACAGGAACACTACCGAAACACTACCCTCTCCAGAGTATTGGTAGGTGGTTAGATTTTAAGAACTTTCTGATAGCCCAAGTTCATTCAAGGTTCTCCTTACCATTCCAGCTTTATTTCTTCCCACTCTCTTCTTCGCCACCACCCCCTCATTCTGTGCTCCTGTCAAACCTAATTAACCCACTGGTTCCTGAACTCATCTCCATGTTTTCAGACAGTGCTGTCCACAATGCCTGCAATGCCTTTTTCTTTTTTTCACTTATTGATCTCCTATACATCCATCAAGGCCCGATTTAAATGACCCTTGCAGAAAAACTTCTAATTCCTGGGTCAGAGTCAGCAAAGACCTCACCATTTACAGTCTCTGCTATTACAGTTCATATACACAATCATTCAGCAAATGTTTCTTCGACACCTTCTGTATGTCAGACATTGTTTTGTATACACGGAATACTGCTTAAAATGAGTCTAATGAGGTCCCTGCTATCATGGAACTTATATTGGCTTCTGGGCTGGGGGTGGAAGACAGAGACAATAAACAGAAGACTAAGTTAGGCTCTGAAGAAACTCCCTATTCCTCTCTTAGAATTTTCTGGCTTGGGTCTTCCTCACACATGGTCCTCCTTCAGTTTAGGGTCATCTCTGTGCCTTCGGAGCCCAGCACAGAGCCAAGAGGGTAATAGTAACTGGTAAGTGAGTGAATGAACACGCATCAATCCCTGCAGCCACACTGCACACATTCCCAGCTCTGCTCATCTCATCTGCTATCACCTGACTTTTTCTTATTCAATTTTTGTTGTTGTTGTTGAGTTCTGATAATGTGCTAGGCAGGTTGATAAATGGAGATTATCCTTTTAAGAAATTTCGGTATGCTTGGCGCCTGTGCCTCAACAGGCTAGGGCGCCAGCCACGTACACCTGAGC
>CAUYON010062850.1:0-16245 GCA_963573935.1 Arctocebus calabarensis | reverse complement strand
AACCTATATATTATAAAAGATGTTGTCAAAGGAGAATGGGTTCCTGCGGTAGTTGTTAGATGGGGAAGAGGGTATGCTTATCTCTCCTCAGGAAATAATGAATTCTGGCTACCAGACAAACTCATCAAACTCAGAAATGACTCTCTGCTCATGTCACTGAGCACAAATGCATCGAATCAAGAACCTACCAGCCAGAATGTCAACATTGACCCTGGAGAAACAACACACTTATCTGGCTTCTCCTCAAACCCTGGTTCCTCAAAATTTGAGAATCCAATGAAACTGCAGTCCAACCACCTGAGTGACATGGAGAGGGCACTTGCACCTATGCCAAAAGGCACAGTCCATAGTGAGGATGAGCAATCACCCTCTGAACACTAGGACCTTGTTTCTTGCCATACTTGCATTATTGAGCTCACAGGTAAGTGCCCAAAATTATACTTATTGGAGTTATGTACCAAACCCTCCTTTAATAAGGGGAGTGTCTTGGTATGAGCCATCTGTATCCATATATGTTAATGAAAGTTCCTGGCTCCCTGACTCTTATGATGATAGAGGTCCATTTAAACCTGAGGAAGACGGCATTTTAATATTCAATTATTCTACTGGAGTTTCTGGATCTCCTATATGTATTGGAGCCCCCCGAGCCCCCTTGTGTGGCATTTGGACTTCAGCAATGGGTCAGCTTAAGAAATGGAACTTCTGATTATTATTTACTAACTAGTATGATATTTACTAAATTTATTTCTACTACTTATAAAACTTTGTCTCATTTACCTTGTTGTAACCTTCATGCTTTCTTCCATATTAATGAATGGATACATTGGACTAAATGTCGAGGTGATTACTTATATATCTTAAGACAAACACAGTTTGGCCCTCTAACAGATTGGAGACCTCTAGCGAATATGTCTGAAGAATCTGGGTTAAAAATGAGTATGTCCCCACATAAAAAAAAGTTTACAGATATTGTTTATTCCTCTGAAAAAGAATAAGCATGGCATGAAAGTGGATTTTCTTCACCTTCTCCTGGGATTGTTGGATATCCACCATAGCCAGATTTATGGAAGATAGGCATGGCTATTTGGGGGCTAAACACATGGAAAGGAACTTACACACATGAAGATAATGAAGCAGGGGAGACGCCCCAATATGTGTTCCATTTGAATGGAGGAATGCACTTTTCATACAAGCATGTGTTAAGCTACCATTTTTATGGATGGTTGGAGAGGTCAACTGGAATGAGAAAACTGGTGAAATTAGCTGTCTAGGAAGCTGTAGGTTATTTACTTGTTTTAATGTATCCACTGACATTGATCTTTCTTGAGATAGGATATTTTTACTCATAGCCAGGATGGGAGTTTGGCTTCCGGTGAAGATGATGTGCCCATGGGAGGAGTCCCCCGCCATCTCTATCCTAGCCTACCTTGCTCAGCAACTGACTAGGAGGACAAAGAGATTTATCAGTCTTCTGATTGCAGCCATCCTTGGGATTATAGCTGTCACAACTTCTGCAGCTGCAGCTGGAATAGCATTGACTGAATCAATTAAGACTGAAACAATTGTTTCTAATTGGCATAAAGATGCTGAGAAACTTTGGATTTCTCAGAAGCAAATTGATACAGAAATGTATAATGAATTAGCAGATTTAGAACAAACAGTGATTTTATTAGGTGATCAATTATATAGATTAGAGAAACAGTTAAAGTTAAAATATGATTGGAATGTAACTTCTTATTGTGTTACCCCTGTGTTTTATAATGAAACTTTGTTTCCATGGAGTAAGGTTAGAAAACATTTGTTAAATCATGAGAATTTGACTGCTGATATAACTGAGTTACAACATCAAGTATATTCAACTTTTGAGCAAAAATTGGAAAAATTAATGGAGATGAAATCCTGAAAGGAATTTCAGAAGGAATAGCTCAATTGAATCCTATTGATAAGATACTTACTTTGCTTGGAACTTCTGCTGGCTCTCTGTTCTTATTTTGTTTGATTGGGTTTACTCTTTATATGATAATTAAAAATTTGATACAAGTTAAACAAATTAGTGATAGGAATGCTGCTGTCTTTTTGGCTATGACAGCAGTGCAAGCTAATAATTAAAAAGGGGGAGATGGAGGGGCATCGACCCCCCCCCCAACCAAAGCAAAGTGACATGGCCTCAGGTGCTCCCCGAGGAACATTGCCCTAAGATGGAAAAACTTCTTTCTCTGTGGACATGTCCTAGCAAGAACATTCAGTTAGGATGGTCAAAGAGGAAGTTACCCGGAGGGCTTTGCAGGCTCGAAGCTGGGGGTTGGGCACTTGCAGAGGTTGTGGAAAGAGGTACTCTGCCCTTTTCCCTTTTTAGAATCTGACCATTCTTAAGCTCTGAGAATCTTATCAGACAGAACAGACAGCCAGACACTTTTGTGGTTTTGCTTGCAACTAACTGTTGAGAAAGCATGTTTCATTTAGATTAACTATGTATGTATCCAGCAGCTTTTGTGCTGAACAAAGAATTTTCATGGTAGCTTCTGCTGTTTCAACATTATTCGTTCCTTTTTCTATTTCTATACTTTTATTTGATCAGTGTGTATAAAAGCACCTAATCAACATAGGTTGTCATTGAGTGCCCAAGCGAGCCTTAGTCTCTGAGTGCCTGAGTGAGCCTAAGTCTTCCTTTCAAGTAATCATTTTGTGTTGCAGAACTTCCTCTGTGTCTCTGAAACAGTTAAGCTCTGTGGTCGACTACACTCAGTTAATCCTCTTGCCTCAGGTTTTCTACTTTTACTTAGAGACAGGGGTCTCGCTGTTGCTCAGGCTGGTCTGCTACTCTTGAGTTCCAGCAATCCACCTGCCTCTGCCTCACACAATGCTACGCTTGCTTATGGTGTGAGCCACCGTGCCCGGCCCCTCCGTGACATTTTAAATGCTTTTTCTCCTATCATCTTAGTGCACCTTGTTTTTAAAGGAACTCACGCAAATCCACAGAAGCCTGTCGGTGGAAAACTACCTAACCTCTGGAAATGGAATATTCCCTCACCATTGGCCAGAGAGTCATGGTGGAGAAACCTTGAGTGAGTGGTCTCGCTGTGCTTGAGTTACCCTTTGGTTAGTATTTTGACATATTCGACGGGTGGGGTGGGGTGGGGTTATGTGTCAACTCATAGAATCCATACAGGGGGGGTCCTACCTGGATTTGCCTTGAAAAGGCAGGGCAACCTCCAAGGTAGGGGATGCAGCTTAGACCCGAGATGAGGGTTTACAAAGCAGCGGTTCTCAACCTGTGCTTCCTGACCCCTGTTGGGGGGGGATCGATGAAGCCTTTCACAGGGGTAGCCTGATACCAGATATTTAGGCGACGATTTATCACGGTAGCAAAAATTACAGTTATGAAGTAGCAACGAAAATAATTTTCTGGTTGGGGGTCACCACGCTGTGAGGAAGGTTGAGAACTTTCAAGGAATTCTTTGATGGCTTGAAGCAATGAAGCTTTGTCTATCTGAAAAGGCTTGGACTATGAGGAAGCCTGTAGGTCAGAGACGAGCCACCAGAGGAGGTAGAGGTGGGTGTGGTGGAAGGTCTGCCTTGTATGTCGCCTTAGGCCAGATAATGAGTTACAAAGGATATCTTAGAGAAGTGTCCATCCCTAACCCCCACTCCACCTCTCTTCCACCGGCAGCCTCATTTGAATGCTAAATGGTCTCCTCCCTGCGCAGCTAAGGGCACACTCTGTAGTCCCTATGGCTTCAGGTTTCTCCACTGTTGACTGTTAAATCATTTTCATTTGGTATTCCACCCAGCTGATGTCTGCAGCTGCCTCCGAACTGCAGGGAGATGCGGGTGCGCTTGTGAGCTAGCATGCGGAAACTCTGCCCTCCGCCTAGGGCAGAAGGCAAAAGTATCAGTCCTGCCTGGCCTCTTTCCGCCGCCGTCTTCCAGTGCCTCCTTAACGGTGCAAGTGAATGTCCTGGCTGGTGCTCTTAAGGGCATCCACTAGCTCAGCGCCTAGGGTGCCAGGCAGGTAATATTGGACCTGGTGGGTTCGAATCCAGCCTGGGCCTGCCAGACAACTGATGCCAACTACAACCAAAAATAGCCAGGCGTTGTGGCGGGTGGCCATGGACCCAGGTATTCGGGAGGCTGAGGCGAGAGAATCGCTTAAGCCCAGGAGTTTTGAGGTTGTTGTGTTGCGTGAACAGAGACGCAAGGGACAGTAGCTTTGCCCCAGGTGCAGAACTTGTACCTAAAGTTATTAGGGGAAATACAAGAAACAGACTACACACTCTCCAGGTGGCGTGTAGCAAATTGTCTTTATTCTGGTCCACCTTATATACACTGGTAGTCACGTACACACTTAATCTATAATCTATAGCTTTTCCCCATTACCTAACTTCTTCTAACTATAATTAACTAGCAGAAAAGCATTCACTCTACAAATCAACACAATACTTTCTGTTGTTACATTCTTCTTAGACATGCGTCATCTTTTGAATATAGGCTCTAAATAAAGATCATAAAGAGCTGCAGGGGAGTCTGGTGAATGAAACCTCTCAAGCACACACTTAGTTAACCCAAAATGGATTTATGACTTTGTTTTTCTACAGAGCAGAAATCTTTAGGCCCGAAGACATTATGTACAGACAGACATATGTCATCCTCTGACCTGTATCACCAGGGGTGGGGTTGTTGGCCCCTACACACCTGGGCTTAATGGAAGCATACTTTACGGTTTTTATGGACATTTACCTCTGAACAAACAGCCTCTGTGTATACTTCAGGGGGAGCCCAGCTTTCTTGCTTCTGTATTAGCAAAAGCCATTTTAACCCATTAAAGGCTTGCCTTTGTGTGGCTTATGTAGGGTGGTCTTCTAGCCCTACATTGTTGTGGGTGAGCTGTGATGCCACAGCACTCTATCCAGAGCGACAGCTTGAGACTGTCTCAAAAAGGAAAGGAAAGGGGGAAAAAAGGCATCAACAAGGATGAAAAGAGAGGTAAACGCTAGGTTCTCATAAGGCCATGCTCCAAAGTCATTGTCCAGTTTCTAACTGTGATGATGAAGCATGGTTATGTTGGCGACTTTGAAATCATTGATGATCGCAGAGCTGGGAAAATTGTTGTGAACCTCACAGGCAGGTTAAACAAGTGTGGAGTGATCTTCCCCAGGCTTGATGTACACCTCAAAGAGCTGGAAAATGGCAGAATAATCTGCTCCCATCCTGCTGGTTTGGCTTCATTGTACTGACTGACAACTTCAGCTAACATCGTGGACCACAAAGAAGCAAAAAGAAAACACATAGTAGGGAAAACCCTGAGATTCTTTTTCTAGGGATGTCATACATACTGAAAAATAAAATGCCTGGATGAAAACAAAAGAGGGGAGCGGCTAGCATTTGGCACAGTTGTGACACGAGTAGCCAGCCATTCGAGCTTGTCTATTTGAGCAATGGGACTGTCAGCCCAAGCCTGAGAGCTCCCACGATGGCGTGAATTCTGTGGGATGTCTGTTTTGCCTTGATCTCATATCAGATCAAACCGAACCCTGTCCTGTTTGGTAGAAGACGGTCACGGTGGTGCAGAAAAAGCTCGATGTGGCTGTGGCCATTTTAAGGGAGTTCTGCCTCTCTTGAGGTATCAAAAGTAGAAAGGGCTGCAGGGGCTCTGTATTTTGTTGTGCTTTCTTTTGTCTATCTGTTTGGAGACAGAGTCTCAAGCTGTAGCCCTGGGTACGGTGACATGGAGGCAGGCATCGTAGCTCACAGCAATCTGCAACTTGGGCTCAAGCGATCCTCTTGCCTCACTTTCTCTTTTTTCTAGTAGAGACAGGGGGTGGGAGGGGAGAGGGCATGAGTCTCGCTCCTACTCGCATTGGTCTCAAACTCCTGAGCTCAAGCAGTTCACCCGCCTCGGCTTCCCTGGGCCACCATGCCCAGGCCCTCTGTGACATTTCTCCATTCAGGTGACTTCCTGTGCCACTGCCCCTGCTCCTGGCCCTCATACCCATGTGAATGGGTTTTCATGGCGGAGCCATCAGGGCTGTTGCCATATGTGCCCTAGGTGCCAAGGTAGGCCCCGTGTGTGATGATGATGATGTGGATCCCCTGAGGAAGTCACAGCAGGAAGGGGAAGATGTATCCACATCCGTGTCAGCTTTCCATTGGTCACCGAGGTAGAGCTATACAAACACTACTATTTGGCAGGCTCTGAACAGTGTGACTTGAACCACTGGCATGTTCCTTCCTTTCAGTGGCAAAGCCTTGATATTTACGGAGGATAAAAGACCCATTCCCAAGCCATCTGGCCACCTGTGCCTCCTCATCTACCAGCTGAAGGAAGAAAATGCAAGGGAGGTTAGAAAAGCACAGAATGGGCCGGGTGTGGTGGCTCAAGCTTTGTTATCCTAGCACTCTGGGAGGCAAAGACGGGTGGATTGTCTGAACTCACAGGTTGGAGAACCAGCCTGAGCCAGAGTGAGACACCCCCCCACACACACCCAGCCTTGGTCTCTCAAACTAGCTGGGTGTTGTGGCAGGCACCTGTAGTCCTGGCTTACTGGAGAAGCTGAGGAAAGACAACTGCTTGAGCACGAGAGTTTGAGGTTGCTGTGAACTGTGGTGCCGCAGCATTCTGCCAACGGACAACAAGGTGAGAGACTGTCTCAAAAAAGAAAACAAAATACAAAACCACACAGTGAGGATAGAGCCTGGGCCTCTCCTTCTGTGAAGGTCCACAGCACTCAGGTGAGAGGCCTGTTTGCTTTCGGTGTCATTCTCCCCCACCACCACCACCCGCCCCCATGGAGCTCCACCAGAAGAAAGTGATTTTCAAATTTTTGCTAAGCTGCCGGAGCGCCCACTTACAGAGAGTATCTATAGAGAGCCAACAATGGCATGGGTGGCTCTCAGTGAGAAACTGATGTCCCTTCTGGGATGGAGGGGAATCTGTTGTGACTTTAATCTTACAAAAGCAAACAGTGGGACCTACCTAGATGTATGCAAGCCATGTGAAACTTAGTATTAAGAAACATGCAAGATTAAAAAATATAGTAAATGCTTGCATCTAAAAAGAAAATGTACACAAGTCCCAGAACAATGAAAAAAAGGAGAAGGGAAGGGAAGGGAAGAAGGTGTCAGGGTAAGTGTGACAGAGATGCTGATCCTTTCTGGTTTGGACCTTGATTGAGACAAGATTCCCACTCAGGCACTGCAGACTGAGTCAAGGGGCTAGCAAATGTGCATCCCTTCTTTTTTGTGACTGACACCCAAAGTAGGTCTTCGTGAGTTGTAAAGGGTTTCCTGTTCCTTTTCCTTTTGGCTGACGCAGTCCCTTGGTCACATCCTATTTTCAGTTTTGTGAATCCCAACAGTAAAATACAAACAAATGACAACTAAACAAACAAACAAAACAAAACAAAACATGGACTTGGCCTCGGCACCCATAGCACAGTGGTTATGGCACCAGCCACATACACCGAGGTTAGTAGGTTCAAATCCAGCCTGAGCCTGCAAGACAACAATGACAATGTTTGTTGGTTTTCATCTCACCTGTTATTTAAGGTCTATTGAATATAATATAAACATGTAAATCACAAAAATGAAGTATATACCCAGATGTGTGTTTTTGATCTTAATGCCCTCAACGATGTATTTTCTCTTCACGGGAAGTTGCCTGGAATAGATATGAAGTCCCTGACTCAGAAACACTGTGAACCACATGTCTCCTTGTAAACTCTTGGCATGCTTGTGTGAGTTCTGGGTAGTTATTTCTTGTCCACAGCATGCTCTTTTATCTTAACAAATTGGTTTTCCTGGGTCATTTACTAAGCAGACTTAGCATTGGGGATTTAGTTCCTTGACTAGTGAGTAATCAGGGCCTAGGAAATTTAATGTATTCGAAAATGTATTTTTACAAATGAAGACAGCAACCACTACCTTTTGGTGGGACCTCTCGGAAAATGAAAATACCCTTTGCCAGTGGATTCCTCTCAACCATCACGCCCCCTGGAGTTGGTGGTCTTTGTAATTTACAAGGGGGAAATCATACTTTGTGCCAATGATCATGGAAGAGTCTGCTCACTTTTTTATTATAATGTCATGGAAACATATAAAACACCTTCAGACTTATCTTAGCCGACTGCAAAGTTTCTTCTAGGCACAAACTCTTTCATGTCATGTCAGAAACTTTTATGACTTTCCCAGGACTTATAAGTTCTTTCTTTGTGTACCTTATCTTTTCAGTTTCCTTTTCCCCTTTTCTCTTTTCTTTCTTTCTTTCTTTCTTTCTTTCTTTCTTTCTTTCTTTCTTTCTTTCTTTCTTTCTTTCTTTCTTTCTTTCTTTCTTTCTTTCTTTCTTTCTTTCTCTCTGTCTCTCTCTCTCTCCCTCCCTCTCCCTCCCTCCCTCCCTCCCTCCCTCCCTCCCTCCCTCCCTCCCTCCCTCCTTCCTTCCTTCCTTCCTTCCTTCCTTCCTTCCTTCCTTCCTTCCTTCCTTCTTTCTTTGGCAGAGACAGAGTCTCGCTTTATCGCCCTTGGTAGAGTGCCATTTCTTCACACAGCTCACAGCAACCTCCAACTCCTAGGCTTAGGCGATTCTCTTGCCTCAGGCTCCTAAGTAGCTGGGACTACAGGCGCCCGCCACAATGCCTGCCTATTTTTTTGGTTGCAATTTGGCTGGGGCCAGGTTTGAACCCACCACCCTCAGTATATGGGGCTGGTGCTATACCCGCTGAGCCACAGTCGCCGCTCTTCAGTTTTCTTTTATTGATTGATTGATTGATATATGTATTTTCCTTTCCTTTCCTTCTTTCTTTCTTTCTCTTTCTCTTTTAACAGGGTCTTGCTCTGTCTCCCAGGTAGCAGTGGCATGACTGTAGCTCACTACAACCTCCAACTTCAGGACTCAAGTGATCTTTTCAGCTCAGCATCCCGAGGAACTGGGACAACAGGTACATGCCAGTGCAGCCTGGTAGTTTGTTATGATTTCAATTTTAGAAATTTAAGCATTGTTTTGTTTTGTTTTTTTGAGACAGAACCTCAAGCTGTCACCCTGGATAGAGTACTGTGGCATCACAGCTCACAGCAACCTCCAATTCCTGGGCTCAAGCGAGTCTCTTGCCTCTGCCTCTGAAGTAGCTGGGACTACAGGCACCTGCCACAACACCAGGCCATTTTTTTTGGTTGCAGCCATCGTTGTTGTTTGACGGGCCTGGGCTGGATTTGAATCCACCAGCTCAGGTGTACGTGTTTGGCACCTTAGTTCATTGAGCCACAGGCACTGAGCCTTAAGCATTGTTTTTGGTACACAGATGGTCTTGCCCTCCAACTCCTGGGCTTGAGGGATCCTCTGGATCTGCCTCCCAAGATGCTAGGATCACAGGCATGAGCCACTCTGTCTGGGCAGGTGATTGAAATATGAGCACTTTGGTATACTGATTATAAAACCCCAAATGCGCATGCTTAACGTACTAAACAGAAGGAGGCCCCACAATGATTTGTCAGCATAGAAACTGGCTCACCCAAAAGCTGGGATATGCACCCACTAGTAGTGCTCACTGGGATAAATGCTAGTGGCATAACAGAAAGATAGAATTTCTGGTTGGGAGGGGTGAGGGGGAACCTGATGATTGGAATGGTATAGAAGCAAATGGTAGACAACCTTCCATTCCACTGTGTAGGAAGCTTAGTTATTTCCTGCTCCCTGTATCATGAAAGCAAAACCATAGGAAATGGCCACATCAGATCCACATCTAGCAACCTGGGGGAGGGGAGGAGGAAGAAATAAAGGAACAAACAAAGAAAGAAGAGGGTGCCGCCTATGGCTCAGCGAATAGGGCACTGGCCCGATATACCAGAGGATGGCAGGTTCAAACCTGGCTGGCCAAACTGTAAAACAAAAAAATAGCCGGGCGTTGTGGTGGGTGCCTGTAGTACCAGCTACTCGGGAGGTTGAGGCAAGAGAATCACCTAAGCCCAAGAGCTGGAGGTTGCTGTGAGCTGTGAAACCATAGCACTCTCCCAAGGGTGACATAATGAGACTCTGTCTAAACACACACACACACACACACACACACACACACACACAAACTATTTCTTTTGTTATAAATTAACCTTAGCTTACTGTCAAACTTTTTTTTTTTTAACTTTACCAACTCTTTGGACTCTTTTGTAACACCACAGTTACATACGCAAACACATTACACAACTGTGCAAAAGTATCTTCTTTTATGTCCTCACTTAGTCTACAAGCATCTTTCTTTCTTTTTTTTTGTTTTTTTGAGACAAAGCTTCAAGCTGTCACCCTGAATAGAGTTCTGTGGCATCACAGCTCATAGCAACCTCTAATTCCTAGGCTCAAGCGAGTCTCTTACCTCTGCCTCTCAAGTAGTTGGGACTACAGGCACCCGCCACAACGCCTGGCCATGTTTTTGGTTGCAGCCGTCATTGTTGTTTGGTGGGCCTGGGCTGGATTTGAAGCTGCCAACTCAGGTGTACGTGGCTGGCACCTTAGCCCATTGAGCCACAGGCGCCAAGGCTACAAGCATCTTTCTCTTTTGTTGTTCTTGTTGTTGAGACAGAGTTCCACCCTATGCCCTGACCTGAGTGCAATGGAGTCATAGGTCAGACTCGGTGAGCCTGTGGTCACCTGCTGCTTCAGTCCCTGGAAGCCCCTGGGATTATAGGCGCCCACCACAACACCCAGCTACTTTTAGAGATGCAGGTCTTGGGTCTCACTCTTGCTCAGGCTGGCCCCCAACATGTGAGCTCAGGGCAATCTGCCCACCTTGGCCTCCTGAAGTGCTAGGATTACAGGTGTGAGCCACCACGAAGGCCTAGTCACGGGATTTTTTTTCCCCCAGTTTGGTGGGGCCGGGTTTGAACCCGCCACCCTCAGTATATGGCCCGGAGCCCTACTTGCTGAGCCACAGGCACTGCCCAGCCTAATTCTTTCTTTCTTTTTTTTTTCTTTTAATACTCCTAGATAGTCCAAACAGGCTTAGATAAGACAAAAAACAAACAACTCAGCTAACTAACAAATAAAAACCACTGAGCCCATAGACTATGCCTAACACTTAGATTTTATGTTTTCTTGCCTCTTCATAACTGAACAACGTACAAAATTAAAGAATGGACACATACTTTGAAAAGGTTTGTATGCAGCCCCCTTTTATTTATTAACTGGACAAGAGCTTTGTTATTTGTGCTCTGAAGCTACTATTGCCATTGTCCTTGTGGCCAAAGTGCTTGCCTATCAGTCCTTATGGTGAAGCCAGTATACCACCTACACAGAGGTGCTTACGTTCGTAGGATCTGCTTACACACTGGGAACAAAGAGTTCAAGGAATAAATAGAGCTACGTTTCTGGCAAGCATTTACGCCCACAGTGTGACCGATGAAAAGTCCATCCCAACACTTTGGGAAGCCTAGGTGAGAGCTGAAGCTGGAAAATTGTGGCCTGCAGGATGGAGTCTGTGAAGCAAAGCTGAAGCAGAACAGCTGACCTTGTCTGCTTAGCTTTCCTCCTGCCCCTGCTGAGGGATACTCTAAATAAGCTTTCACTATGATTAGGAGGGTGTTTGTCCAGGGAGACTTGGAGGAAATAGTCAGTCACAATGTAGACAACAGGCATGGTGAAATGAGTTACGTGGATCCTACCGTGGTTTCTTTGACGACTCTCTTCCATATGTTGTTAACATGAAAATGACCTTTATGGGCTCGGCGCCTATGGCTCAACGGGCTGAGGTGCCAGCCACATACACCTGAGCTGGTGGGTTCGAATCCAGCCTGGAGCCACCAAACAACAATGATGGCTGCAACCAAAAAAAAAAAAAAAAAGGCCGGGGGTTGTGGCAGGTGCCTGTAGTCCCAGCTACTTGGGAGGCGGAGGCAAGAGACTCACTTGAGCCCAGGAATTGGAGGTTGCTGTAAGCTATGATGCCACAGTACTCTATCCAGGGTGACAGCTTGAGGCTCTGTCTCAAAAAAATAAAATAAAATGGACTTCGGGAGACATTCAGCCAACCTGTTCTCTTAAAAACATGTAGGAGCTTGTGACAAATCTCTCGGCACCTGGGCAATCTGTTCCTGATATATTACTTAAGGATGGGTTCACCTGCTCCTGAAAAAAATCCCAAAGTAAGGGGTTTACGTACAATAACAGTTTCTTTCACACATAAGAATGACCAAAGAGGTCAGGAGTGCAGGGCTAACCCAGCAGCTCCTGTGGTATGAGGGATCTCAACACCTTTTCTGTGTCATATGCCTGCCACAAGGCTTGAATTACAATGAATTAGTCCTAGCTACTTGGGAGGCGGAGGCAGGAGACTCGCTTGAGCCAGGAATTGGAGGTTGCTGTGAGTTGTGATGCCACAGCACTCTATCCAGGGTGACAGCTTGAGGCTCTGTCTCAAAAAAAAAAAAAAAAAAAGATGATACTGGGCGGCGCCTGTGGCTCAGCGGGTAGGGTGCTGGCCCCATATACCAAGGGTGGTGGGTTCGAACCCCACCCTGGCCGAATTATAACAAAAAATAGCTGGGCGTTGTGGCGGGTGCCTGTAGTCCTAGCTACTTGGGAGGCTGAGGCAAGAGAATCACCTAAGCCCAGGAGTTGGAGGTTGTTGTGAGCTGTGACACCACAGCACTCTACCAAGGGTGACAAAGTGACTCTGTCTCTGTTTTTTGGGGTTTTTTTTTTGGTAGAAACAGAGTCTCACTTTATCGCCCTTGGTAGAGTGCCATGGCATCACACAGCTCACAGCAACCGCCAACTCCTGGGCGTAGGCAACTCCAACTCCTATTTTATATAGTTCAGCCAAGGCTGGGTTTGAACCCACCACCTTCGCTATATGGGGCCGGTGCCATACTCGACGAGCCACAGGCACTGCTCAACTCTGTCTCTTAAAAAAAAAGATATTGAAGTGTAATTGACATGCAATAGACTGCACATATTTAAAGTGTACAATTTGACAAGTGGCAACATATGTACAGTTATGGAAAATCACCACAATTAAAAAAATGAACATATCCCACACCCCAAAAGTGCCCTTTCCTACCCCTATCCATGCCGGGGGTCCCCGAGACTACCCCCAGGTTCAGTGACTCAGTAGAAGGATCATAGTACTCTCACAATAGTCATCCACAGCTGTGACTTATTTCAGCAAAAGGCTACAAAGTCAGCAAAGGGAAAAGAGGGGGAAAGGCATGTGGGGCAGTCTAGAGGAGACAAGGCTCAAGCTCCCAAGAGCCTCCTCTGCATACACTCAGTCCCTCCAGCAGGGAATCATGACAACACACATGGAATGTTGTTTACCAGGGAGACTCATAGGAAATCTCGTACCCAGGTTTTTACTGGGCACTGCTCAGTTACATGCTCTCTGCCTGCCATCTACCAAAATTCCAGACTCCCAGAAAGAAAGCAGATGTTCAGTGTAAAACAGCATTGTATAATAAAAGCAGTTTAGGCCAAGTGAGCCACTCTTACTGGTTCTGAGCATGGCAAAACCTACCCAAAATCCAGTTACCCAGATATCAGCCAAGGGCCTATCTTGCAAATAGAACTATATAAGGACAGCAGAGTTGGGTCTGCTGTGTCCCCTTTCTTCTGCACACCATCTCCTCCATCCTCATCCTTAGGCAACCACCTATCTGCTTTATGTCACTTCATCAGTTTGCATTTTCTAGAATGTAGTTTGCACCCCTGTTTTTCCTGAGTTCTTTCTTTCCCCCTGAAGTATTTTGAGGATTTATCGATGTCATTGTACCATAGTTCATTACTTTTTATTGTTGAGTAACTTGGTTTATCCATTCTTCTGTTGATGGACATGGGTTGTTTCCAGATGAGTTATTACAAATAAAGCTGCAGTGCACATTTGTGCCTCGTTTCTTTTTTTTCTTCTTTTTTGAGACAGAGTCTTACTGTGTCACCCTCGGTAGAGTGCTGTGGCATCACAGTTCACAGCAACGTCAAACTCTTGGGCTTGAGCGATTCTCTTGCCTCAGCCTCCCAAGTAGCTGGGCCTACAGGCGCCCACCACAATGCCCAGCTGTTGTTGTTGTTGTCATCGTTGTCATCGTCATCATTGTTGTTTAGCAGGCCCAGGCTGGGTTCGAACCCACCAGCCCTGGTGAATGTGGCCAGCACCCTACCCACTGAGCTATAGGCGTCGAGCCTATGCCTGGTTTCTGTACTTGGGCATATATGTATGTCCTTTTGTCTGGTTAAGTGCCTAGGAGTGGCATAATTGGATTATGTGTTAGGTGTGTGTTTAACTTTTTAAGAAACTGTCAGATGATTTCCAAAATGACTATACCATTTACACTCCCAGGCACAGTGTGAGTCTCAGCTACAGCACCTCCTTACCAACACCGAGTATGATAAGCCTTTTAAATTTTAGACATTCAAGTAGGTGTGTATTAGTATTTCATGTTTTTCATTTCTGTTTTCCTAATAACTAACAATGTTGAGCATTTTTTCATGTGTTTGCCATCTGTATTCCTTCTTTAGTTAAGTGTCTGCTCAAACCATTTCCCCTTTTATTTTCATTAGGGTATTTGTCTTTGTAGCACCAAATTTTGAGAATTATATACAGGGTAGACATAAATGTGCAATGTAAAATAGTTTAACATAGTAAATTGCACATGTCCACCATGTAGATATTCTGAATACAAGTCCTTTATAAGGTTTGACAGTTTCTAATTATTTTTGGGGGGGGTGGTTTAGAAACAGAGTCTCACTTTGTCGCCCTTGGCATGGCTTCATGGCTCACAGCAACCTCCAGCTCCTGGGCTTAGGCAATTCTCTTGTCTCAGCCTCCCAAGTAACAGGGACTACAGGCACCCGCCACAACACCCGGCTATTTTTTTGTTGTAGTTCGGCCAGGGCCAGGCTTGAACCCACCACCCTCAGTATATGGGGCTGGCGCCCTATCCGCTGAGACACAGGCGCCACCCACCTGCTCAGTTTCTGTCCAGGCTCCCGTCACCTGCAGTGGTCCTGCTTGTTCTTGGCCTCTGTGAATGGCGCAGTGAGAGAGGTCTGTTGTGTCTGGCTCTCAGGCTCACCATGGTGTCTTTGGAGTTCACCCACGCTGTCACATGTATCAGGAGTGTGATCTTTCCTGTGTGCCACATTTCGTCCCCTCTACAGTTGGTGGACATCCTGGTTGTTTTACAGTAAAGACTTCTATGAGTGGAGCTCCTTCGAACTTACTGGTACCCATCTGTGGTCTGTGCCTTCATTTTTTCTGGGTGCCTTTGGGAGCTGAGAATAAGAGTAGATGTATGTATGACATCTACCAATAAACGATTAAATTTATTCTCACGTGATTAAACCATTCTTCACTCTTGCCTGACATGTGTGGGAGTTCTGGTCATTCCACATCTTCACCAGCACTTGAAGTCATCAGCCTTTCTGATTTCATTGAAAAATTATTTTCTGCTATAGAAAAACTGATAAAAGGAGGAGTGTCTTTGGGAGAGGGCCCTTTCCTGCAGGGCTTGGATCTTACACTTTCCCTGCATGAGATGTAGTGCACAGGTCTGTCTAGTCCATGATATAATAGGTCTGTGGTGTGTTTTTCCTTTTGAAGATAATTCCACCACAGTGTCCTGCAATATTTCTTACGAAAGAGAGACAATGGTCTGGAGCCAAGCGAGGTGTGTAAGAGTGAGGGCAAGGAGCATAGTACCATCATCTGCTCTCCCAATGGGCCGTGTGAGCTAAGGACCACACCTGCTGGATCCCATGACATGTGCCAGGCCCAAAGCAGATGTTCTTTCGTGGGCCATCAGCAAGTGTGAGTCTTAGCCAGAGAAGAACTCGTGTCTCTGACTCAAGGCAGGCTTTTATCCTGCAGTTTATCCTTTTTTACCTGGCATCTGGAGGTCAGTCTGAATGTGGCACACATTAGCTTTGGAAATAGAGACCTAGAAAGAGCTCCCCCATCCAAGGCATTCCTAACCAGCACCCTTTGGTGAGGAAGACCATGGGCCTGTGCAGTCGTGTGTCATTTGCCCAACCCATTCCTGGTTCTTTTCCTTCTGAGCTTAGGCCTCAAACATCTACAATGTTCCTAGTTAACTGTCTCTCTTTCTTGTTTTTTTTTTATTATTAAATCACAGCTTTGTACATTAGTGCAATCAAGGGGTACAATGTGCTGGTTTCATATACAATCTGAAATATTTTCATCAAACTGTTTAACATAGCCTTCATGGCATTTTCTTGATAATGTATGAAGACATTTGTATTCTGCATTTAGTAAGTTT
>CAUYON010062847.1:0-15161 GCA_963573935.1 Arctocebus calabarensis | reverse complement strand
AGTCTCCTTCCTCTGCCTCCCAAGTAGCTGGGATTACAGGTGCCTGGCACAACGCCCAGCCATTTTTTGGTTGCAGCCGTCATTGTTGTTTGGCGGGCCTGGGCTGGATTCGAACCCCCCAGCTCAGGTGTACGTGGCTGGCGCCTTAACCCTTTGAGCCACAGGCACCGAGCCAGATTTCTAAATTTTTAAGGGAAAAATTCTTTCTATCCCCATTGTAAATTTGGCTATTAGTCTATTAATTGCTGCATTTCCCCCTGTTTACAGTGAGCTGTTATGCAACAGATCAGAATCATACAGGTGCAAGAACTTCATTGCTACTTGAATATGAGTTAGGGTATGTATCATTTGTAGTATTGAAGTATTTTCTTTCTTTCTTTTTCTTTTTGAGACAGAGTCTCACTCTGTTGCCCCAGGCTAGAGTGCTGTGGCTTTAGCCTAGGTCATAGCAATCTCAGACTCCTGGGCTCAAGCCATCCTCCTGCCTCAGCCTCCCAAGTAGCTGGGACTATAGGGCCCCACCATAAACCCCGCCAGATTTTCTATTTTTAGGAGAGACAGGGTCTTATTCTTATCCAGTCTGGTTTCCAACTCCTGAGCTCAAGCAGTCCACTTTCCTTGACCTCCCACAGTGTTACCCTTGGCCCTCCCACCTAGGATTATAGGTGTGAGCCACTGCACCTGGTCTCAACTGTTTTTAATAGTTGTTATGGGGTCCCTGCATCCAAATGCCACGTGCATTTGTTAATAGATGTTGATGTATAAAGGATGGAGTGGGGTCAGTGAAGATAGTTCACACTATTGTTCTGAATTGATATTTTCATAACTTTGCTATATTAAGCTTGAAGGTATTTTCCCTACTTTATATTCTTAGAACATCACTAAGTTTTTTCTTTTGTAAATGAAAACATAACACAGCACATGAAGCAAAATTATCTCAAAATTTAATAAAATTTTTTTAAAAAATAGAGTTTGTACAGTAAATTGAGAAAATCAATGGGTTAGCAGTCAGACACCTGGATCTAAGGTCTCCCAATGCTCCCCCATGAACTCTTCACTTCTGAGAGGTTAATTCCTTTCTTGGTTAAAAGCATCAACTACATAACCTGAAATTGACCTCTTAATTTTAAGATCTATAATTTTCTAAAATGAAATCCATTGGAGATGATAGGAAACCTTGGAGTCCTGGGTTTGAGAACCAGGCCTCTCACATTCTGGCTGACTATCTTTGGGCAGGATGTACACTTGACCACCTCCAAAGTTCATTAACAAGGTGGCAGAGTACAGTGGGCAGGGCTCAGGGGCTCTTGAGCACTCTTTCATTGCTGAAAATATAAGACAATGTTATTCTTCTATAGATATTCCATTACTTTTTCTTAGATCTGCACTTTAATTATTGTAAAACTATGTTTCTGTAAACTCATGGTCTATAAGTCCTTACACAGAAATAATGCCATTTCTTTTAGTAGTTCATGTAATTTTATATACTTGGGTTCACATAATTTTACATATTTTAACCTATATTTCTACTTTTCAATTGTATGTGTAAGAATGTGCCTGTGTGTGTGTTCCATAATGAAAGAAATTTGGAGGGCGGCGCCTGTGGCTCAAAGGAGTAGGGCACCGGCCCCACATGCCGGAGGTGGTAAGTTCAAACCCAGCCCCTGCCAAAAAAAAAAAAAAGAAATTTGGATATTTTTATGGTGTGGGTCAAAAATAATTTTTATTACTATGCTTAAAACCAAAAGCTAGCAAAACTCTTGGCATCTAAAAATAGATCTTTCTTTTTTCCCCTACATTACCAATAAGTAACCCTGAGGAGTTTCTAATCTCTGAGGTTAGTAAGAGTAACATGGTGCTAATTTTTATAACTCTTCATGTGCTTAATAGGGTTGTCATTTATCTAATGCTATAAGCTTTATATAAACACCAAGTATAGAAACATAGTACTAAATACCTCAAACATCTTTCTGGATTTTTTTCTCCTAGTTAATAAATGGGTTCAAGAAATAATTTCACCCTCTATTCTACAGAGATAGTAACTATTGCATTTCTGCATAATCACAGTTAGCATTTCATGTTTTTCTTGCTGAAAGGAGATTTTAGGAATACATCACACAACTAGATGGTGGGCTTTGTCCATTCAGCCTGGCTTTGGGCTCCACTTCTCGTGTGTCCTAAATCTAAGGCGAATCTAAGGTGCTGGCGGGTTTGGGAATTCAGGAGGGCCTGCGGTATGCGCCTTACATGTGTTACTATGCTTCTCCACTGCAGTCTACATGAGAGAGAAATTTCACGTGAAATTTATTTTGAATAAAAGAATTAAGGAAAATGTGTTTTGAGAGAATTTCATTCATGACAACTGGAAACCTATTGCATGAAGAGATGCTTACTAAGTGGCTGTTACTGTTCTAGGAGCTGAGGGCTGAAACAATTACGTAGAGCTTCCATCTTCAAGGAAATGTTGGCAAGCTAAAGATTATATTTTGGAAGTTGCCCTTAAATTATTTATGTCAATTTGTATGTTCTTTCATTTCTTAACTCATTCCGCAAAAATTGCAAAGCACGTCATATCTACTTCGGGGTAGGAACATTTTGAGTGGTAGAAAAAAGACTTAGATTTCTGCCCAGAATTGAATCACTTGCTGTAAGTATTAGTAATTTACTCATTGTTTACAAGTTGGAGGTTCTGATAATCTGAACTGGGTGAGCCCAGTAGGGAGGTTCTTCTGCTCTGGTGGATCTCTCCTGCCTATATTCTCTTCCTCCTATATTTCCCCATCAAAACTCTGATATCTCTGAGTAGAGATCAGGCTTCTTACCCTGTCACTGAATTACACGCTTCTGAGGACACAAGGACACACATCAACACCTGCACCATCTTCCCCTGAGAGCACCATGGCACCCTTCACCTAAGCCTCTTCCGCATTACTATTTTTAGTCCAAGGGCAGGCCAGTTAAGATGACTTGTTAATCTTCTTGCATGAAGTAGATGTGTAACAAACAACTGAATAACCCCAGCAGCTGGGTGTTAGCTTATTTAACATGGCCTCAATGTTGATAGCTGGCTCTTCCTCTAGCAAGGTATGAAGGTATGCCTCAGGGGGTGATGGATTGACTGCAAAATGTCTTCTTTTCTTTATGCTTTTCCTGTATCCAAATTATTTGCAATATGACTGCAGAGCCCCTTTTATCAAGAGATCGAAAGAATTTCTTCCTTTCCAAAGTCTGAACAATAGGCCGTACAACGTCTGAGCCCGAGGCATCAAGAGGCTGTGCATGTGTTTGTGGTCTCTCTGGCTTCTCTGCTTTTACCAGCTGTCCTTGCTGAGTCCCCAGACATGTAGAGCCAAGCTCAGACCAGCAAAACCACATAGCCCATCTCTAGTCAACTCACAAGTGATACAAGAGTGAGCTCCTTGATCTCAGCTCAGACCACCCGAAATGCCCAACTGAGCCCCAGATGCTAGTGAGATTAATTGGGCATTTTTGGATGCTGCTGCGGTTATTCAGTTGTTTGTTGCACATCTACTTCATGCAAGAAGATTAACAAGTCATCTTAACTGGCCTGCCCTTTGACTAAAAACAGCAATGCGGAAGAGGCTCAGGTGAAGGGTGCCATGGTGCTCTCAGGGGCAGACGGTGCAGGTGTTTATGTGTGTCCTTGTGTCCTCAGAAGCATGTAATTCAGTGACAGGGTAAGACACCTGATATCTACTCAGGGATATCAGAGTTTTGATGGGGGATTATAGGAGAAAGAAGATAAATTTGTGTGCAACTTCAGTAGCACCTGTATTAGTCAACAGGTCACAGCCTATATGTCTGAAGTTCTTCTTTTTTTAAGTTCTCTCTGAATAATAATGAGAGAGAAAAAAACCAAAATGAAGTAGAGGAAGAGAAAGAAGAGGAGGCTGTGTTTAGGCTTATAACGGAAATAAACATTGACTGAATTAAACTTGTACTTCTCTGGTTTGGCCTCTGTCTTCTTCATCCACCACACACCTGCCCACATACAGACCAGGCTCCACAGATCATTTGGGCTTCATTACTTCTACGCTTGAAAGTCACACCCTCGAGAGAGATGTCTAGTGACACTTTGATCAGGTAGAGGGTCCCACGTTCACAGTTAGTGCCACATTCACAGTCTTACTCTCATCTTCACGTGGGCATTGCACAAAGAGCAGAGCAAGGACCTCAACATCTTTTCTTTCTTAACACACTTCCTTGTAATCTGACCTGCAATCTTAGTGCTGGCCTGTACTTAATCCTCTGGGCTTTGCAATATCTGATAAGCAGCAATTTCCTGGCACTGATGTACGCTTTTCTTTTTTTTCCATCTTGGGAGAATTCTCTATTCCTTTGTTACAGGGAAATGTGCCTCCCTTTCAGCCCAGCCAGTCTCATTGCATTTCTGTCCTATCAGACCTTCATTTTCATTGGTGAAACGGGCAAAGCAACCTCGGCCATTCCCAGTATTATGGGGTTACTGCGATGGTTAAATAAAGTGATGCAGGTTGAAATGGAGTCATTAGGTGGCACCAGGAGCTCTGTAGGAGACCAGTGTGAATGGGTCATGGACTTTGTCCTAATACAGAAGGAAAACATACATAATTTACAGATTTGCCCTCAGTGTTCCTTATCTGGTGTTCAGGACTCATTGCCTGCCATTTCAAATTCATGAGATTATGGAGACAGTTTTGAATCCCTCTTGGTAACAGAACAACAATTCTATTTGTTAATAACCATGCAAGCACCAGGAGCACCTCATTTAAAAGTGAGACTCTTTGTAATGGATTCTCTTTGATAACTGCCCCTTATTTTAGAAAATAGACCCAACCCATCCATCAGCTGTAAGTTCAGCCACACCGGGTGAGCAGGTGTCTTCCTCCAGGAAAGTCTCTGCTCATCATCATGATTTGCAAACAGGGTTTGCAGTTTAGAAAGGGAAAATAGTTTCTGAGTGCGGTGGCATCTGCCTATAATCCCAGCACTCCAGGAAGCCAATGCCGGCAGATCACTTGAGTTCAGGAGTTGGAGACCAGCCTGAGCAAGAGTGTCTCTATTAAAAATAGGAAAATTAGCGAGATGTTATGGCAGGTGCCAGTAGTCCAAGCTACTTGGGAAGCCGAGGCAAGAGGATCACTTGAGCCCAAGAGTTTGAAGTTTTTGTGAGCTATGATGATGCCATGATACTCTACCCAGGGCTTCAGAGGGAGACTCTGTCTCAAAAAAGAAAAAAATAAAGAAGCATATGCCAAAGATGTCCCTGACTCCAAGATAGCTGAGAATGACTGACCCAATTAAGTCAGCACAATTAACAAGGAGTATGTGTCATCTTGTCATGATGTTTCCACTGTTTTCTGTTTTTTAAAGAGATGGTGAATAAATATATTTCCACTTAAAAATTAAGATACGATTTAGGAAATATATCTTATAAGTAATATGCACTTATTATCTGATTTGAAATACTGCCACTTTGAGCAACTCACTTATGAAGGGGATGTCAAGGAAATTTTGTGCAGTGTATGGGTCTATGTGTATGAAAGTTTTTTCAGTATTGGTGAAAATAGTAAGAAGCTGGGGTTGGCCTAATATCCAGCAGTAAAGTGCTGTTAAAATAATATGTGGCAGCATTTTTACATATGTTTGTTCTTGTGTAACCCTATTGGAACACAATGTCAAAAATTTTTTTTCTGATGGTAGAATTTTGAGTAATTTTAGTGCATTTATTGCATTACACATATTGTCTATAATTTCAAAATTAAAAAATACATGTAATATAAAAGTACAACTACTACTAAATATTGGGGAACAATTATTCTTAATAACTTTTAAAGAAGAAAAGTCACCAAAAAGGCATTAATCTCTTCTGCAGCTCCACTTACCTGCTAAATAAAATAGTTGTTCTATAGCGTGTGGTGGAAGTAAAGAGAAACAAAGCTCTCATTATTCTAATGGAGACAGCCTTGGCCCAGCCCATACATACTTGCTTATCACATAGCTTCGTCCGAAAAGTCCTGTTGGCACCGTAAATATCACAGTTCTCTTTTCAAGGATGCTCTTTGTGAGGAATGTTTCTTGGCATTGGACATTAAATAATTGTTAACTGACACGTTGCAGTTTGTGGTCTCAGCTCTAGTTCATAGAGACAGCTCGACCCCAGCTCTCCAACACCGCATCATTCAGGAGGCGGGACTTGCCATAAGAACTAAGATGGTCCCAGTTGGCTGGTCACTCCTTGCCCTTGCCAGGCTTGTCCTCGCTCGTCTCCCTGTTGTTGCTATTGAGAGTTAGTCTTGGGTTGGGAAAAGTCAGACTCGGCCAGAGGCTCTCAGTACGTAGAGCCACTTTATGTGGAGAAGTCTCTCGAGCCTCTCAGGAGTACCAAGTAACACAAAAGTGACTCTTTGAAGGACTTTGGGGTGGGGCAGCAAAGGGACAGGCAAGAAAAACTAGAATATGTTATCCCCAAGTGAAGAATATGATTTGTGCGAACAGATCATACATCTTCTAAAATGTTACCAGCAAATTGAAAATGCCATTGATTAGCAAAAGAACTGATAGCCGGGTGTGGTGGCTCTTGCCCATAATCCTAGCACTCTGGGAGGCTGAGGCAGGTGAATTGCTTGATTTCAGGAGTTTGAGAGCAGTCTGAGGAAGAGTGAGACCCCTGTCTCTACTAAAAATAAAAAACAGCTGGGCATTGTGGCAGGAGCCTGTAGTCCCAGCTACTTGGGAGGCTCAGGCAGGAGGATCACTTGAACCCAAGAGTTTGAGGTTTCTGTGAGCAACACCACTGCACTCTACCCAGGGTGACCGAGTAAGACTTTGTCTCAAAAAAAAAAAAATCCCAAATCAAAAAAACCCCAACTTCCCTCCCCACAAAACTCCAGAAAATATTCTGAGGATTGTAACTAAACTTTCGTAGTGTGATAATCTTTGAAGATTGTCTTTAAAGAACACAAACAGAAGAGGAAGAACGTTCTCCCAAGTTCCGCTCGGGTGTATCTCTGCTTTGGTCCCTCTGCACGGAATGAACTTCGTTCCCATCTGCTTTTAGCTCAACTTACACTGAACTTCTAGAAGAGCTGCCTACATTTGCTGCCTTTACCAGCAGATTTCCTCTGGAATCCTCGGTAAAACTGAGGCCACCAGGCCACTGAAAACCCCCTCTCGGAGGTAACTAACTCCTGATCTTCTGAGTATTCCACTTCTCATTCCTTATCACGTTCAACTTCCCCGTGCTATTTCACAGCACTGGCCGTACTCGCCTTCCTGAAATTTCCTTTTACTTTGGTCTATGAAACTCGTGTTGGTGTTTTTCAGTTTCCCTCCTCTTCCGTCTTCCCTGTCCTTCCCTTTGTCCACGTGCCCCGCAACTGGCATTCTAGGCCTGGGTCTCTTCCCTCCCAGCATTGCGTGTCCTGTCCAGGTCATCTCAGCACCTCTCTTGACAGCAGCGCCCATCCTCATTTCATAACTGACCAATATATCCCTGTCACCCAAGCTCTTTTGTGAGTATCAGGTCAAAACTTCCACCTGCCTCCAGGGTATTTCCCCCAGGCAATTCAACAACAGTGCAGAATGGACTCGTCACCACCCTCCGGAGATGGACCGCTATGCCCCCTGTCACTGCCAAGTCCACGGGCTGGGCCCTGTGCTGAAAACGTCCTTCCTCCTCCACCCAGCCTCCCTCTTGTAACCCCATCTCTCCATGAACACTGGCTTATTCCACTGATGCTGTGTCTCTGGGTGTACCTGTTTCTTTGTTCATCACCCCTGCCCTATTGCTAAACATTATCTGTTTTTATCTGGATCACTACTGAAGCCTTTTATGTGATCTTTCTGTCTATCTTGCTCTCCCTCCTCAAATGAGTTTACCCCCCCCAAAAGCTTTCACACACGAAGCCTGATCATGTTACTCTTTCCAGACACTTCTGGCTCCCTATTACCTATAATTTATGGCATGAACTCTAGCCAGGCCCTTCTTCAAAGCTTTTCATGATAGAGTCCAACCTACTCTCCTGTTCGCAGTTCCCTAATTTGTGTGCAACTTTGCCTCTTTGATTGCTCAGTTTCTTCCTTCTACTTGAAATGCCATTTTCTTTTTCCTCCTCTTCCTCCTTGTTCTAAAGCAACTCACCCTTCTTGACCTAAGGCAATCAACCAGGGACCAAAGAGAATAACTGATGCTCAGGGAGTGTGCTCTGAGTCTGTTTAATATGCTGATTCAGGATACTTGGCAATTCCTGGAATTGCAAAATTACTTTCTTAAGTAAAACTATTTCATGATATTTTTCAGCTGTTCTTGTTGGGGAGAGCAGGGAACACCATTAAATAATATGAAAACTGAAGGAAAATGGTAGAGAATGACAAAACTAAGGTTCCTGAGCACGGCCGAGTGAGAGTGTTTTTTGTGATACAATGGATTTACAAGCACAATTGTGGGGATTGCTATTGTCAATAGAATTCTAAATAGAAATAATTAGAGCCAGCTTTCTTAAGAGTTATTTCCCAAGGAATTTCCATTACTGCAATCCAGGATTAAAAATAACTCATAGAAACAGGCAAAGGGGAGTAAAGGAGAAGCTTATCATCCCTAAACAAATGAAAACCCCCACACGTTCATAAGTCAACAAAATGGAATGGCAAAGTGGTATGCTAAGTTTGAGCAAGATGAGCGTAGAGAATGGGAGGAAACTGGAGGGTGATACTCTGAAGGCTTACGTCTGCCAATAGCTGAAGAAATCTATTATTTCATCCCAGCGGGCCCTCATTTAGCTATGTAAAACAGATGAACTTTAAGGATTCTCTCAGCTCTAACATACCACGAGCACTGACTTACTCCACTTCAGTTGTGTTTGGAGTAACTACTGTACCCTGAACTAACAGCTGCCTGAGATTTAGCGATCAGCGGAGGGAGGGAGGGTGATGGCACATACAAGGCATTCTCCCACGCAGGGCAGACCTGGGCTAGCAACGCACCAGGCAGGAGAGGAGCCATCTGCGAAGGCAGAGCCCGGGGGGGGGGGGGAGAACAGGGGACCATCCCCGGGGACATCTGTCTGGAGCAGGCAGGTGTCTGCTTTCTCGGTTCTTGGTGTGCTCATGGCTAAAGAATAATTAGACCCACCCAAAGCAAGACCAGTGTGAAACAAAGTTTATTGAAAAAGAGAAAGATAAGTTTCAGAGCAAGAGCAAGATAAGTGTTTATCCAGCAAGATACATTAGCCCCAGACAACAAATGTCCCCCCAGTGTCACGACAAGAAAAGGTCAGGGTCTGGGATTCAGTTTTAGACTGTCCGGATGGGGCCTCGGTGTGGGTCAGACTTTACCACCGAGCCACTTAGATGCACAGTTAATGACGTGATGATTAGCTCTAAGTCATTTTCCAAATTCTGTTGGTTCTGGGCTGCCTGGCCCCAGGGTGGTCCTCCTTCCCTCTGGTGTCACAGTTGGGATGGGATTAGGGGACCAGCACTGAAACAGGCCCCCCAGTTCTACTTGCCAGGCAGGGCATTGCTCTAGGCAGTCCCACACAGAACCTTCATTTTGTCTTTCTCCCTAGAAGGGCTGGAATTCTAACTATCTACTTAACAAATTTAATCAAACACCCACCATTGCCTAGTAACCGAGTCTCTAGGGGCTCTCTCTCCGCGTCCCTATTGCAGGAATCTATTTTTCGCCAGCCACTTCTAGATGCTGCAGTAAATGTGGTGGATGCCTGCTGGCTTTCCAGGTCTGCCGTGACAAACCGCCACAGCTTGGGTGCCTTAAACAATAGAAATTAATCCTTTCACAGTTCTGCAGCTGGAAGCCCAAGATCCAGATGCCAACAGGTTTTTTCAAAGGCTTCTCTCCTTGGCTTGTAGATGTTCATCTTCTGCCTGGGTACTTTCACTTTTTCCTTTTGTGTGTCTGAGTTGTAGGGAGTAAGGCTCTGGACCCCATAAAGCTTCCCTGCAAAGGCACTGGCTGAGGCAGATTGATCAGCAGGAGAAAAGACATACAAATGTATTCAATGTGTGTACACGTGAACCTGCAGAATGAAGACCCAAAGATAGAGGGGAGAGTGTCCATTTTTATGCTTGTGTTCAACACCCTGTGGGCAACTTAAACAAAAAGGTTTAATGTACTATTAACAGACTGAGTGGGGAAACCCAGCCAGGCCTGTCTGTCTAGAGCAGGAATCCCTTCCTTTTGTGTGTGGGGCAGTTCCCTTTCTGGAATGGAGACTTACAGTCAAACAAGGTAGATTAGATAATTTCCTTATGGACAGTTTTTATTTAGAATAATTTTAGATTTTATGGTTGACTTTCAGGAAATGGGATTCTGGTTTCTATGGCTAGCCTCGGGAAAGAAGAGGACTTCAAGACTGGAGAACAAAGTCAGAGAAAAACTCATGCTTCCGATGCCTTCATTTTGGGGTGCTATTTTCTGATCCCTTCTGTTCATAGAGAGAGTCATATTGGATTAAGGTACACTCTAAAGCCCTCATTTTAACTTGATCCCATAAGGATCCAATGTCCAAAAAAGGGTCACAAGAGGTACTAATAGCTATAAATTTAACATATAAATGGGGGGGGGGATTGCAATTCAACCCATAGCATTCAGTGTAAGAATAATTAGACTTGTGTTTTATTCATAATAAAGGTATTTATTATTCACTACTTTGTAAACATTGAGGCAGAATAATTAAACACACCTGAATGTGAATGCCAGCTTTCCATGTGTTAGCCACGTATCACCTGGTGCTGCCAAGACGGGGAACCTTCAGTTTGTTCTATAAAGAGGAAGCAACCTTCCTCACACTATCCATCTATGGCTTTTAAGTCTAACTTCTAGAAAGCACTAGGGACAAAATACTTACACGAGAGAACATTTAACATCCTGTTAACTCAAATAATAAATGACTAGAAAAGAGAGTCACACGCCATCCAGGTTTGTTAAGTACAGATGGAAAAGCACAGCCCCAAAGAGTCTGATGTGGACTGGGCTCTCCGGAGAAGACGCTGAGAACTCCCCATTTAAGGAAAAAGGCCAGGGTGACGCAACTGATGGTATTCCTGTGAAGTTCTATTTAGTGTTCGGCAAATCTGTCCGAGATAAGATTAACATTCAAAGGGGCTAAAGGAAATAGTCAATGCTGTGATCTTCTCAGGTGGGAAGAAGAGTGATCATGTTTGCCTCTGTAAAGATAAACTCGTAATCAACATTTAAAAGTTTATTTAGGCTACAGTTGTTTTTTTTGTAAGACAGAGTCTTACTCTGTTGCCCTGGGTAGAGTGCTGTGACATCATAGCTCAGAGCAACCTCAAACTCTGGAGTTCAGTGATCCTCCTGCCTCAGCCTCTCAAGTAGCTGAAACTACATGTACCCAGCACAATGCTCTGCTAATTTTTCTATTTTTAGTAGAGGCAGGCTGTCCCTCTTGCTCAGGCTGGTTTCAAACTCTTGAGCTCAAGCAGTCCTCTCTCCCAGGGCACCAGAGTGCTGGGATTACAGGTGTGAGCCACTGCCTCTTGCCTAGGTTACTGATGTAAGGTTACAATTGATATGCATTCATTTCATAGGAACTGTATATCTTAGGGGTTATTTTTTAGGAGTGAAGGAAATAGAAATACATTTCTTTACCATATTTTGAGATAGCTCCCGATAAACAGAAAGAATGCTGAAAGGTTGTCCGGGCAGGTCAGGTAGGCTGGGGAAATATTTGCATTTGTGGTGACCCACTGTTAACTGCAGTGAGGCCCTGCCTGTTTGATCTTGGGGCAGGCTTGCTGAAAGTGTAATACTCTTGAAGTTCTGCAAAACCTTCTCTCTGAAGGCTGTTGTCACGGGAGCTTATCTGAGTAACAGGACCATATGCCACCCAAGCTTCCTATTTCCCTTTTATACCCTTTCTGGCAAAACCCCCCTCTGTTTAGTCATTTTCTAAGCCCATTCATTTCTTAAAAGAAGACCCCTGTGCCTCTTATGGGAGAGGATGGCAGGGCCTTTGTGACTCAGTTCTCAGGATCATGTCCCCCCCTTTGGCATAATGAATTTTGGGAGGGGGGGTCCTGAGGATTTTTTTTGTACCATCCTCATCAAGAAGCATGGAGTGACCCCTTATCTGTCATCTTGGAGGTTTAAAATTGAGAATGATTAAGTCAAATATGGCAGAGTTAATGAAGAAGAAATGGCATAATAGAAAAGTTTTCTTGTTTTAATTAAAACCTTGTCAGAACTTAATTTTCCTTGACTTTTTATGGACGCCTCATGCAAAAAAGCTGTTTACCACTGGTAATGATTCAACACATACCAATGGGGGGGGAAATACTGAATTTTTTTTACTTGTCACCACATTGTGTGTTTGACTCATTCCCAAGGAAATAAACAAGATTTGATTTGGAAAAAAAAGGAGACTTTTAACCAACCTCAGAGATTGTGATAACTTGCATTCATTTGTTTCCTTTGGCTATGCATGGCTTCCTTGAGAAAGCCTTCTGCTCCCCTTGGTAATGGGAAAATAATTTTCAAGTCTAATTCTCACCCCTGGTTATGTTGACTGGAATTTGCATGAAGACATTAAAATTCCATTTTTGAAATTCTTCTTGACAAATTGTTTTCTGTTAATGTCGTTCCACATTTTATTGGCCTCTTTCCCTCCCATTCAGAAGCAAAATACCTATACCTAGGTATTCTATACCTAAAAGAACATTCAATTTGAGTCTATTCTGAAACAAATCATTATCATTATAAAAATCAAGATGCATAAGGCAGGCATATTATAGACAGAACGCAGGTGCTAAAGTCAGGTAGATATTTTTCTTTTTCTTTTCTTTAAATGATGATGGCCAACATTTATACATTTGTTCCTATGCATTAGGCAATTTTGAAGGATGGACATTATTATTTCAATTTTATGTCAGGGCACTAGAGGTCTGAAAGGTTATTTGAAATGGTTCACCAGCGAGGAGAGAGTGTGAGCAAGCCTCAGACCCAGTCAACTAAATATAGAGTTTGTGCTCTTTGAACTTTATTTACTTTGCATGCACTTTCTGAATCAGAACTAATTGTGCAAAGGGCTTGGAAGCTTCTGGAAGAAAGAAGAGGCCTTAAAAATGAGCTCAACACTGCAGAAAAGTGTTGATCTTCAGGCAAGAAGATAATTATAAGACTGTGAAGTGAAGCTTCTCCTCCATCAGCCATATGGCAATCAGCTCCCAGTACCCTGGGGTGTGGAGTGGGTGCAACAGGAGAGAGACACAGATGAGCTCTTGACTAAAAACTGTGTAGTGCAGTTGTGGCAAAAAGCATGTTTTTGTGACATCTCCAGCATAGGCAGTATTTCAGAGAAGGCAGAAATGTTCCGTTTGTCACTACCCATCAAGCGGGACACTGAGAGGTTGGCTTTCTCTTCTTTCTAAGTCACTCCTTCTTCTTCGCTAAACAGCCCCAGTTGCGTAAGAGACGAAGTGTGCCCAGCCCTCGAGCCATAAATCATGATTGGTTTGGCCTAGTAAGGGCAACCTTGCAGCTTTTTGCCAGGTTCTTTATTTTAGAGCTTTCCTAATAGTCAATAGTCATATCCAACAATATTTTCAGTTCTTTTCATATTAGGCACATGGTCCATGACTGTTTTACCTTTATTATTTCTTTTATCAGAGCAAGATGTGTTCTTCATACTGTTAAAACAATCTTTCCTTAAATATTATCTCATCATAATCACTGTTCGCTATCTCCTTTATTTTGTTCTCCTGTACCTTTCTCATATTTTATGCTTGTGTTTTCCATGTCACCTCATTTTATATATACATATAGCATATAAGTCTTATACTGAGTGACTTATGTCTTATATATATTTGAAATAGTGTTTAGCAGAATATAGATCTAAAAAATACATACTTATGCATTTTATATATTGTATACAGAACATTGTGGCATTTGTTTAAATCCATTTGAGATTCTTTAAACTTTTATACATAGAACTTAAAGCAATTATTTACATAACACATGTAATGAGTTCTGTTCTAAGGCATGCCACACAAACATTATCATGGCAAAACTGGAAGGGCGTAGAGTGTTACTCAGTATACTGTTGGCATTGTTGTAAACAAATAAATCTAGGGCAAGATTCTTGCCAAGAGGATTAATGTTTGTATTGAGCATAGTAAGCACTCTTAAGAGCAGAGATAGCTTCCTAAAATGCATGCAGGAAAATGATCAGAAAAACAAAGAAGCCAAAGAGAAAGGTACATGGGTGCCGGCTCTACCCAGAGATGCTAACTCTGTAAGATCCAGGGGAAAGGAGCCTGAGCCGCAGGAACCTTCTTCGTATGAGTTCATGGCATAGTAGGGGTACCGCGTTAGCACTTGTGAGCAGTAGTGATGAGGAGTCAGGTGCTGGAACTTACTCCCTGTGAGTTCATGGCATACTCAGCATGGTGCCCTTTGTGACAGCCAGTGGAACGGACCCTGAGCTGCTGGAACCTGTTGCCTATGAATTTCTAGCATAATAGGTGTAAAAAATAAAAGGATATTATAAAAAAGTCAAGAAACTAAATAAACACTTTTTCAGACATATAAAAGCATAATGTATTCATTATCAGTGGACATATAAGAAATGTTAAAGAAAATTCTTTAGGTATAAGGAATATTGTTGAAACTACATGGATAAATATGACTTTCCACTTATTACTTAAATCTTTTTGAAATACAATTGGCTATAATCCAAGAAGTGGGATTGTTGGATCATTTGATAATTCTATTTTGAGGTAATTTTTAAATTTTTATTTTTTTTTGAGAAAACTCTATACTATTTTTCAGTGGCTATAATAATTTACATTCCTATAAAAATGTTCAAGGGCCCCCTTTTCTTTACTTCCTCCCCTACATTTTTTATCATTTGTCTTTTTGATAATAACCATTCCAATAGATTTGAGGTGATAATCTCATTGTGGTTTCAATTTGCATTTCTCCAACATTTAGAAATGTTAAGCTTTTTTAAAAAATAGATCTTTTGACCATTTGTGGCTCTTTTTTTTTTTTTTAATAATTTTATTGAATCATAATTATGTACATTGGTGCAATCACAGGGCACGATTCATATACATTCAGAAATATTTTGATCATACTGTTACAGATATCCTTCATGGCATTTCCTTGATCACTATAT
>CAUYON010062845.1:0-12679 GCA_963573935.1 Arctocebus calabarensis | reverse complement strand
TAGAGTGCCGTGGCGTCACACTGCTCACAGCAACCTCCAGCTCTTGGGCTTAAGCAATTCTCTTGCCTCAGCCTCCCGAGTAGCTGGGACTACAGGCGCCTGCCACAGCGCCCGGCTATTTTTTTTTTTGCAGTTCGGCCGAGGCCGGGCTTGAACCTGCCACCTTCGGTATATGGGGCTGGCGCCCTACTCACTGAGCCACAGGAGCCACCCGGTTTCTCATTTTTTTAAATGTGGGGTTTTTTTGTTGTTGAGACAGAGTTCTACCCTATGCCCTGAGCAGAGTGCAAAGGCGACTTAGCTCACTGCAACCTCAAACTCTGGCTGTGGGCACCCTGCTGCCTCAGCATCCAAAGCCTCTGGGATTACAGGCACTCGCCAGGACACCCAGCTGGATTTTTCAATTTTTTTCATGAGGAGGGGTCCCACTCTTGCTCAGACAAGCCTCGAACTCCTGAGCTCAAGCAACCCTCCCGCCTCAGCCTATGACAGTGCTGGGATTACATGCCTGAGTCCCCACACCCAGCTAAAAATGTGTTTTTGTTTTTGAGACAAAGTCTCACTTTGTTGCCCTCATTAGAGTGCCGTGGTGTCACAGCTCAGTGCAACCTTCAACTCCTAAGCTTAGGCGATTCTCTTGCCTCAGCCTCCTGAGTAGCTGGGACTACAGGCGCCCGCCAGAATGCCCAGCTATTTTTTTTGTTTCAATTTGGCCAGGGCTGGGTTCGAACCTGCCACCCTGGGTATATGGGGCCAGCGCCCTGAGCCACAGGTGCTGCCCTAAAAATGTGTTTCTTATTAAGCAAGCATGTTCTTCCTCATTCTGAAATCTCAAACTATTCACTCTTATTTTATGTACCAATAATATCGCAATCAAATAACCCTTTAAATCCTAAACATTCAGCATTTTGTTCCAGAGGTCTGTGGAAAAGCAAGGTTTATATCAATACAAAGGAGAATAATCCACATTTGCTGTGAAGCCAATTTCAGCAGCCAAGGTGACTCCAAGATTTCCAAATGCTCTGGCTGAGGCCTTCACATTTTGTTTGAAACAGATTCTCAGAATATCAAACACACCTTTATTCAAGTGGAAGTACAAAAGCACATTCCTACATCAAATGCATACATGTGATTTTTACATATTCTGCTTTTTAAGGTTATGTAATCCTGTTTCACAGCACAGGTGGCTAGTGGTCTGAGTATACATATTTGATAGGGAAAAAAACATGCATTTTTCATTGATTTTACATTTAGATCCCTACCTTGCGTTGATGACATCTTATTCTTGCTGATAGCTAAGAAGTAAAATATAGTGGCAAAACTATCCTAGAGGTTAACCACAAGAGGCTTGGAAAGTAAGCAATAAATTTTCATGTATTTGTTGAGGATCCCTGGTTAATACTATAACATCTGAACTATGAAAGCCTCAATTGTTGGACTGACAACTAGAATTTTTAATAACATTTATCTTATTCACTAAATGTTATAAAACTTCAGAAGGAAAAATACAATAAAATGCTTTGACATGACCTAAAGAATCATGAACTTTTGCTAGGTATACATGAGCCACTACAAAAGTTTTGAGACTGTGGTATGATCCATTATTTCACTTCCAAGAAACAGTTGACAGTGTTCTGATTCACCTGTGCAAATTTTAACTTGCTTAGTTTACCAATGTTGCTGGGCAGGCTTCATTTGTATCTATATGCACGGATGTTACATTTCTTGATTTTGGGGCATCTCAAAACTTCATAACGATCCATGTATGACAGTCACCCTGAGCTTTGGAGCCAAGATCTGTCATCACTTTTATCAAAAAAGCCATGTTCTTTTATATGCTGTGTAGACTCCATCAAAATACAAAAATGTGATAATTATACACAACGCTCCTATACTTCAAATACTACCCTGAATTGATTAGGGGACCCTAAGAGTGGGGGGATCCAAACAGATAAAACAACAATCCTAATGATTCAAATTTTACCAGGAAAAAACCTGCTACTCTTTTAAAAAACTGTCTCTAAAGATCCTATGTAAAGACAGCCTTCTTTATTGGAACACTGAATTTCCTAATGAAGCTCTCTGATTTTTTTTTGTATATGTTATGTTTGCCCTATCAAAAGCAGACCTGAGCATTTTGTTGGCCATAAATAGAGGTATATAAAGAATTTTGAACATAGGCATGCAGAATAGGCACTAAATGAATGTAGTTAGGCCACCAGGAGTCTTGTTGGCTCCCCAATGTCCTTATTTCTCTTCTCAGGCTGTGCATGCAGACAAGGCAGCTTATCTTGTGTGTCACATGAAATGTTTAGCTGCCTGCCACAAACTCAGGGAAAACAGAAGCCTTTATACTTATAAATGGACTGGATGTAGAAATCCAAATCCTTTAAAAAGATGCTTTGCTTTCAGAAAGATACCTAGACCAGTAACACAGGGATGGCATACTTGCTGGTAAAAAGCTTAAAACTAGGAAACCATCATTTAAAGGTGCTAAAGAGAATGGAGAAATAACAGGAATCCAAGTGTTGTGGCTGTAAAGGAATACTGTACGTAGGGTCCTTTAAGAAGAGCCAGCCTAGGAGTCTGTTTTGGAGAGAACTTGAGTGAAGAACAGCAGAAAAAGCTAAATGGGCTACCTGAAGCTGATGTTTTAACAATGATATATTAAAGACGTATTACAGAAGTTGTGAACAATAAGAACAAATTTCAAGAAAAATTAAAATGTTTATAGGACATATTAAAATAAAAATCATTGATCCTATAAAATATACATACCTACTTAGAACTTATTAAAGAAAGGAATGCCATGAGATAATGACACTGCATTCACCAAGTCACCCTAGACTCTTTTGCAATGAAGGTTGGGATTATACATATTAACAATTTCATATACAAATAATCAACAATTTTCTCTCCAATCTTTTGATGTTGGGTAAAGCCTGAAATAGTGTCAAATTTTCCATTTGCAATATCAAATTCTCCTCCAGTATCAATATCCTGATTTTGACAAAGACCTGATGAACTCCTACAGAAAGATTTGCCACATTTACTAGACTCAAATGTCTTCTCTTAGGGATAAATTCTTTGATGTTGAATGAGCATTATGACTGAATCTCCTCACATACACATTTATTACATTCGTAAGCTTTCTGTATGGTAAGAATTTGATACCAAACAAGGTAGTTTGACTGATGGCTTCTTCACATTCATTTCAGTAATGGAACTTTATTCCAGTATGAACTCTCCACTTGTTACTAAGGTATGAAATACCATGAAGAATTTAACACATTCAATACGTTCGTACATTTTCTCACTGGTATTGACTTGCAGGAATTAAGAGTTTAACAATAATACCTTTCCTGCCATTTGTCACATGCAAGAGGATTTCTCTCTGGTGTGAATTCTCTGATGCTGAGTAAGAGTTGAGCTGTAAGTGAAGGCTTTACCACATTCAGAACCTACATGATCTCTCCCTGGTGTGAACTCTCAAATGCTGAATGAAGCCTGAACTTGACTAAATGTCTCCCCATGTTCATTACATTCATAAGGTTTCTCTTTGGTATGAATTCTTTCATGTTGAATCACGTGTGCACTCTGACTGAAGTTCTTTTCCCATGCATCACAATCAAAGACTCTTTGCCTGGTGAGGACTTCTTGTTGCAGGATAAGATCTGAGCTGTGATTGAAACTTTCCTCAAAATCATTACATTCATAAGATTTATCTTTCCTGTACATTTTGTGATGCTGAATAAGGCATGAGGTTTGACTGAAAGCTTTTCCACACTCATTACATTCATGTGGCTTCTCTCCTGTGTGAATTCTTTGATGCTGAATAAGATGTGAATTCAATCTGAAGTCTTTTCCACACTCATTACATGAATAGGGCTTTTCTCTGAATTGAAGTCCTTGATGTTTAATACAGGCCAACCCACATTCATCATACTCATAGGATTTCACCTCTTGGTGGCCCTTTTGATGATCAACTAGGGATGAAGTATGACAGAAGTCACTGCCACATACACACTGACATGGCATCTCTCTGTGAATTCTCTGATGTTGAGTAAGGTGCACACTACGACTGAAGACTCTGTCACAATTGCTACATTTATAAGATTTGGCTCTGGTGTGAATTTTCTTATGCCGAATTATGCCTGAACTTGGACTACAGGACTTACCAGACACTTCACAGGAATTATCAGATACTTCACATTTATAGGGTTTTTCTCTAGCATGTATTCTTTTATGCCGGCTAAGGCTTGAGCTCTGACTGAAAGATTTTTCACATTCTTTACATTTGTAGGGTTTCTCTCTAGTATGGATTCTCTGATGTCTAGTAAGGGCTGAGCTCTGATGGAACATTTTCCCACACGCATCACATTTATAGGCTTTCTCAGTGGTAGAAATGCTCTCCCATTTATTAAGGTGAGAGAGATCCATTAGTCTTTCCTTGTACTCACTACTCTGAAAATTCTGTGTTAGATTTATGTGTTCATGTTTACCAGCAGCTGCATTCTGCTTGAAGCTCATGTCGTATTTATCACTGTCATCAGAATTCTGTATTCTAAGAACTTTCTGATCTGTATCAATGGTAGAATCCAGACTGAAGTTTTTTTCAGGTTCACTGCATTCATTGTTCTTCTCACTGGTGAAGGTTTCCTTACTGATTGTTATTTGCCTAAACTCTCTCTCCAGGAAGAGAAATTTCCTTAGAATTTCCTGAAGCCTTTCTAATCTGTCCTCAGATTTATACACTTCTCTAGTATCAGGAACATGGGCAATATCCTGTTTGAGTCTTCCTACTCTCACTTTGTATGAATGTACTTCTTCCGAAATTTTCTGCTTAGGAATCAACAGCTTCTCTTCTCTGGTCTCTCCATCTGATACAATATATAAATAGAAAATGCAAATGTAATCTGTATCCTGTATATAAAAAAAAAAAAACTCAAAGAGAGCAGAAAATGAAACAATGTTGTACCTATGAAGATAAGCAAAGTTTATTTACTCTGAAAAACAGGCACAAAATCTCAGCAGCAGAAGTATGGGCATGAATAGCAGTGAGATAGGATCCAAAAGGGTTAGCATGTGGTAGCAACAGAGGACATGTTCAGCAGAGTAAGATAAGCAGTTAAGGTGCACCAAATGAGATTACAGGGAAATAGTTCAAAAGAATTTTAGACAAGCAACTTGAATAGGGACCTAGTACAACTTGTACATAAGGGACTAAAGAAGTGGAAAAGCTCAACCTAAACTGAAGAGAAAAGGAAGGAGCTGTCCACTTTGAGTGCCAGAGCAGCTACAACTTGGCTCCACCATTGCACTATGCGTCCATACTAATTCCATCTGATTGATGCTGCCTTACTCACCTGAGCGGTCATCTCTTAAGACTTCTCTATTCTTAGTTTCCAGATCAAAGATCTGTAGATCTTGTTCCACTTGGGAGATCCCATCAGGTTTGGAAATTGGAAATCCTGATCACAGAGAAGGAAATGGGATGTGGCAATTTATCCCCAGATGCTACACCAGCCACTTTTTATTGTAACTAATAGATAAAATAGAAAGACAGTAAGTTCTGAGAAGACATTAAGTAGGAGGGCCTGGAGAGTGAAGAGAGCAAAGAGGCTCTACAAGGAGTTCAGATTTGTGCTCAGAAAGGTGTGTTAACAGTTACGTTGATGACTTGGAAGCAGAAGCCAGTCATTTAAATGTCATTCTGACAAGGGAATTTGTATACCTGTCTTCAAGAAGTTATCATTATGACTCTCCATCTGTTGCCTAAAGATCTGAGCTGCCTATGTATTAAACCTGGCCTACAATTATCAGAATGGAGATTACAAAAATATAATTTTGCTGTACTAGAAAAAGGTGTGAAACCCCAAAACCTACAGAATAGTGAGTCACTGTAACAACAGAATCAATGAAAACTGAATAAATATCCACGGGACCAATCTCAAGAAACAACTCATTTCAGTGCAGATGAGGAAACAAATAATATAAAACATAAAATATACCCTTACCCATTAGGAACTTACTGTTTATTCAACAAACATTTAAGAAGTGCCTCCTATATCAAGAGGATAAAGATCCCAAGCAAAAAGTCCATACCTCAAGGACCTCACCCCCTGGAGATAGCAATAAAAACTAACTACAATAAGTACAGTGAGGAGAGTGCCATAAAAGTGCATTTTCACATGAAATGGTCTTTCTATGGCTTGTATAATGAACTGCTTGGATCTAACTCTCTCTTTGTCTTTTTCATATATAGAGTTTCATTTTGTCGCCCTCGGTAGAGTACTGTGGCATCACAGCTCACAGCAACCTCCAGCTCTTGGGCTTGGGCGAATTTCTTGCCTCAGCCTCCCGAGTAGCTTGGATTACAGGTGCCTGCCACAACACCCGGCTATTTTTTTGTTGCAGTTTGGCCTAGGCCAGGTTTGAACTCGCCACCCTCAGTGCATGATAGGGGCTGGCACCCTAATCACTGAGCTACAGGCACTGCCCAGATCTAACTCATTTTTAAAGCTAAAGCAATAGGCAGTCTGCTTCTGAGGGTACAGAACTTAATACAACTGTAATCAAAGGGAAATTCTTTTTTTTTTTTTTGGTAGAGACAGAGTCTCACTTTATCTCCCTCAGTAGAGTGCCGAGGCGTTACACAGCTCAGAGCAACCTCCAACTCCTGGGCTTAGGCGATTCTCTTGCCTCAGCCTCCTGAGTAGCTGGGACTGCAGGTGCCCGCCACAACGCATGGCTATTTTTCTGTTTTGCAGTTCGGCTGAGGCCGGGTTTGAATCTGCCACCTTCAGCATGTGGGGCCGGCGCCCTAATCAGTGAGCCACAGGCGCCACCCTCAAAGGGAAATTTTTACATATGTTTAGCCTAGAAAGCTTCTAGTAGCATACTTATAAAGTCTAACTCAAGCTCCTCATCTTCAAAGTCTCTCTCTGTTTACTGAAGATCTGTAATATTATTTCTTTCCCTTATCCTGACATGTCATCATATAATGGTATTTATATAGATTTTTTAAAGTGGTTTCAGATATTATTGTTCGTACTTACTTGATTTACAAACTCCTTGATAGCAAGAACCATGTATCTTTTATCTTGCATTCCTTTTGATTCCTTTACTTAATAGCTACTTATCAAGTGCCAATTTATAATCAAGTGTCAAGATATAAAGAACTACCCAATTTTATAAAAAGGACATTGGGACTTAAAAATATGATGAACAGGGTGGCACCTGTGGCTCAGTCAGTAAGGCGCAGGCCCCATATACTGAGGGTGGCGGGTTCAAACCCAGCCCTGGCTGAACTGCAACAAAAAATAGCCGGGTGTTGTGGTGGGCACCTATAGTCCCAGCTACTCAGGAGGCTGAGGCAAGAGAATCACCTAAGCCCAGGAGTTGGAGGTTGCTGTGAGCTATGTGATGCCATGCCACTGTACCGAGGATGATAAAATGTGATTCTGTCTCTACCAAAAAAAAAAAAAGTGAGACTCTGTCTCTAAAAATAAAAAGAATAAAAATATGATGAACAGCTGCCCCCCTGGGATCCCATGTGAGGGCCTATGAGCAAGGTGATCAAAACAAATATAAGAACAGTATTTATTGTGTTTCTCAATGCCCACCGAGCATTGAGGCATTTAGTTAGTTCTCTTTTGGGACAGTTACTAAAGTTCTCATGTCAAATAAATCAGTTTTGCAAGTTTAAAAAGTAAAGAGTGTGACATAAAGCAGCAATATTGTCTCAAAATTCTAACAAATAATTTGCAACTTTTAACCTTGAGATATTTATTAAGATATTTCTCAGTATTTGATAACTGAAACAAATTTTGGTTTTTACTCCATATCTACATTTAAAACACACACAACAAAAGCATGTATTCAAGTAAGACCAGGGATTTGATTTCAACTTGTGTTTAAGGTAATGTAGGAAGGTATAAGAGAAATGTGCAGGCAATTAGAGATACAGGAATATAGTTTAGAGTGGTGCCTGTGGCTCAGTGAGTAGGGCACTGGCCCCATATACTGAGGGTGGCAGGTTCAAACCCAACCCCCGCCAAACTGCAACAAAAAAATAGCCAGGCATTCTGGTGGGCACCTGTAGTCCCAGCTACTCGGGAGACTGAGGCAAACCCAGGAGTTGGTGGTTGCTGTGAGCTGTGTGACACCACAGCACTCTACCAAGGGTGATAAAGTGAGACTCTGTTTCTACCAAAAAAAAAAAAAAAGAATATAGTTTAAAAGAAATAACATGATTCAAGAAATAGACCTAAAGTCACCTTTCCCATCAAAATATTAAGGTTACTAAGCACCTGGTAGGTGCAATGTACCATGCCAAGAGCTTTAAGAGTTTTTACTCATTTTATACTCACACTATAACCCCATAAAGTAAAAACTATTATTGTACCCACTTTACAAATGGGAATACTAAGATTCAGAGACTCAGGAGTAACTTGCCCAAGGTTATAATAACTAGTGAAGCTACCAAACTCAGCCTTATTTCAGAACCTAACGTTTAAACAATCTACCAGTAAAAAACAATGACTGTGAATTAAATTAATCCTTTCATCCAAAATACTTACAGAAAGAGATAAAAAAGAAGACCAACATACTGACAATGGAGTAAAAGGTAAAAACAATATGAACAACAGAGAAAAGGTGATTAGAATAACACAGAGAGAGCCAGGATCCTATGGATTTGGAGTCATACAAGTTTTAACTAAAAGAAATCTAAAAGATCATTCTTTGTCAAAGAAATGCAAACCTCTTTACCATAAATATCCAAATCCTCAGGTAATTGCCCAAACAATATTCAATTTGAGGAAATTCTACTATAAAGAAATAATCTATAGGTAAGTCTATGATTAAAAGAAAAAATCAAGAAATAATTTGCATAGTGCTGAAGAATTGGTTAGCCACTTGGATAAGACTGAAATTGGACCCGCACCTCTCACCACTGACAAAAATTAACTTTCACTGGATAAAAGACTTAAATTTAAGATGAGAAACAACAAAAATTCTAGAAGAAAATGTGTGGAAAACTCTTGACAAAATTGGCCTGGAACAGATTTTATGAAGATCCTCTTATCAATTGTAGCAACACCAAATATAAATAAATGAGACATAATCAAGCTGAAAAGCTTCTGTACAGCTAAGGGTACCACAACTAAAGCAAAGAGACAGCCTTCAGAATGGGAGAAGATACTTGTATGCTACAAATCTGACAAAGGGCTGACAACTAGAATCCACAGAGAACTCAAATTAATCAACAAGGAAAGAGCAAAACAAACTTTCTTAATACTTGGAATTCTTTCAAAAGGAGGGAAAGAATTTGAGGTAGACAAAAAGGTAAAAGAAAGTGAAAGACCTGCATAAGAGAGGGCAGAAAAGAATGAGCAAAATAAATTCAATCAGCAAAGGGTCCACCAACCAATAATAGTAAAGCGATCTAGCAACAGGAAAACAGTTAAAAGTTTTTGCCTCATGACAAATTCATAACTCATTTAGGTCTTGTACTTCTCTAGAAGGCAGGACTGTTAGCCAATGACTAAGCACTCCTGCATTGCTGGTGGGAATGCAAACTAGCATAACCTCTATGGAAAGAAGTACAGAGAACTCTCAAAAAACTAAAAGTGGACCTTCCATTTGATCCTGCAATCTCATCACTAGGTATCTACCCAGAAGGAAAAAAAAATCATTTTACCACAGGGACATTTGCACTACAATATTTATTGCAGCTCAATTCACAATTGTCAAGCCATGAAATCTACTCAAGTGCCCATCAACCCATGAATGGATTAACAAACTGCAGTATATGTATACCATGGAGTATGATTCAGACATAAGAAAAAGATGGAGATTTTATATTTTTTGTGTTTACCTGGATGGAGTTGAAACAGTCTTCTTAGTAAAGTATCACAAGAATGGAAAAGTATCCAATGTACTCAATACTAATGTGAAACCAATATATAAACAACTACAAGCCCATACAAAAAAAAAAAAAAAAAATCACAAGTATAGTCTAGCTAGGGGGAGGAAAAAGGAGGGGTAGGGTGATTGGAAGGATCTCACCTAATGTGAACAATGTGACGATTTGGTCAGTGAGCCTGCTGGGTGAAGGGCTCAACTTCAACTTTACCACAGAAATGAAAACAAGGTAACCTAAACATTTGTACCGTCATATCAATCTGAAATTAAAAAAAAAAAGAAATAATTTGTACACACTCCTGAAATTATTTATATTTTAAAATGTGGTCTATAGGTTATATCACTTGCTGTTCTTTCCAAAATATTTTTTTTTTAAACAGAGTCTCACTACATCACCCCCTGTAGAGTGCAGTAGTATCACAGCTCACAGCAACCTCAAACTCTTGGACCTAAGAAAGTCTTTTGCCTCAGTCTCCCAAATAGCTGGGACTACAGGCACCCACCACAATGCCCAGCTATTTTTTTGTTGCAGTTGTCATTGTTATTTAGTAGGCCCAGGATGGGCTTGAACCCACCAGCCTTGGTGCCTATGGCTGGCACCATAACCACTGTGCTATAGGCACTGAGCCATCTTTCCAAAATATTAACGTAACTACCATGAGCCAGGTACTTATATACATCGTGTAATTTAAACCTCACATATCCCAGAAGGGTAGACATTATTTTTCATGTGTTATAGTTGAATAAAGTCAGATTAAATAATTTGCTCAGCATATTACAGCCAGTAAGTGGAACCCAAGTCTGATTCCACAGTTTATATCCTTTCCAATCTACCATACCGTCTGTCACAGAAAGCATTAATAGCAGATTTTCTTGCCATTGACCTGCCTGCCTTTTTCCTCAATTTATTCAGGATGCTATGCTTTCAAAATATATACATGGTTTTATATTTTTCCTATTTAAAATTAATTTTTTTTTTTTTGAGAGTCTCACTAGTCATCCTTGGTAGAGTGCTGTGGCGTCTTAACTCACAGCAACCACCAACTCTTGGGCTTAAGCGATTCTCTTGCCTCAACCTCCCAAATAACTGGGACTACAGGTGCCTGCCACAACATCCTGCTATTTTTCTGTTGCAGTTGTTTAGTTGGCCTGGGCTGGGTTCGAACCTGCCACCTTTGGTGTATGTGGCTGGTGCCGTAACCACTGTGCTACGGGAGCAAGCCTTAAAATTAATTTTTAATTAAAAGCTCTTGATTTTATTTAAATCCTGAGAGTTTTCTAATGAAATTTACTTGAATCTCGTCTTTAGAAATAACATTTATAATTTACCTTATTATTTAGTTTACTTCTTTTAGCAGAGTGTGGTAAGATTTTAGCCATCTGGAAACTCTTGTTTTTCTTCCTTGTCCTTAATAAACATACAAATAAAATCTCTCCTTGGCAATATCATTCTTTTGTAAATACCTGCTATTCTGGAATGTATTCATAGGCAGATTTATTTATTTATTTTTGAGAAAGAGCTTCACTTTGTTGCCCTTGGTAAAGTGCCATGGTGTCATAGCTCACAGCAACCTCAAACTCTTAGGCTCAAGCAGTTCTCCTGCCTCAGCTTCCCAAGTAGCTGAGACTACAGGCACCCACCATAACACCTGCCTATTTTTAGAGACAAGGACTCACTCTGGCTCAGGCTGGTCTTAAACCCACCTCGGCCTCCTAGAGTCCTAGGATTACAAACATGAGCCACCACGTCCAACTAAAGCATTTTTACTACTTCTGGAATGCATGTCCTTTCTGGTTCCAACTGTATAAATTGGCCTGTCTGTCCTAAATTGGCCTGTCATAGCCCTTTGAATTTTCTTATAATTGGTCAGGCGCAGTGGCTCACACCTATAATCCTAGCACTCTGGGAGGCCAAGGTGGGTGGACTGCTTGAGTTCAGGAGTTTAAGACCAGGCTGAGCAAAAGCAAGACTCTGTCTCTACCAAAAATACAAAAACTAAGAAAATAAAATAACAATCTTTTTTTTTTTTTTTTTTGTAGAGACAGAGTCTCGCTTTATTGCCCTGGGTAGAGTGGCGTGGCATCACACTGCTCACAGCAACCTCCAGCTCTTGGGCTTAAGCAATTCTCTTGCCTCAGCCTCCCTAGTAGCTGGGACTACAGGCGCCTGCCACAGCGCCCGGCTATTTTTTTTGGTTTTTTTGCAGTTCGGCCGAGGCCGGGCTTGAACCCTCCACCTTCGGTATATGGGGCCGGCGCCCTACTTGCTGAGCCACAGGAGCCGCCCTAAAATAACAATCTTTAAAGAACCCTAAAGTATGTCCCAAGGGCAGGCAGAAGAGAGCAGGAAGGAATTCCATTGCCATCAAGGATACAAACATCTCCCTAGGATTTAGTATAAAGTAATCAGAAGTTGGCCATGAGTTGGTGATCATTAAAGCTAGCTGATAAGGACACAAGATCACTTAAGTGATCTTAAAAGCACTTAAGACAAGAGGATCGCTTGAGCCCAGGAGTTGGAGATTGCTGTGAGCTATGACATCATAGCACTCTACGCAGGATGACAGCTTGAGACTCTTGTCTCAAAAAAAAGGAAAGGTAATAATAATAATTTTCTTTTTTTTTTTTTTTGAGACAGAGCCTCAAGCTGTCGCCCTGGGTAGAGTGTCGTGGCATTACAGCTCACAGCAACCTCCAATTCCTGGGCTCAAGCGAGTCTCCTGCCTCGGCCTCCCAAGTAGCTGGGACTGCA
>CAUYON010062843.1:0-49794 GCA_963573935.1 Arctocebus calabarensis | reverse complement strand
TTCTGTTCAAGTTCTTTGCCCACATAGAAATGGTTATTTGTTGGTTTCTTATTGATTAGTTTCAGTTCTCTATTTATCAGACCTTTGTCTGAAACATAACCTGCAAAAATCTTCTCCTTTCTGAAGGTTGTCTTATTTGCTTTACTTACTATGCTCTTGGCTGTGTAGAAGTTTTTTAGTTTGATCAGATCCCAATAAAGTATTTTTGGTGTTGCTTCAATTGCCCTGAGGTTCCTCAGTCACTGCTTCTTTCTAGGCCTGTAAACCTGCAGCCCAATTAAGGCTACAAAGGTTTTCCTTAGTAACATTTGAAAAATAAAGCTATCTTCACATACAAAAAATTTTGAAATAAAAAAATAAAAACATTTTGCTTTTCCTAACACCCTGTTCCCCTCAAAAAAGAATCTACCTTTCAAGGTAAAGAGAGAAAAAAAGGGCAGAATCATTGCATTTTTTCTCCTGTTAGTATGTAGAAATGTAGAATGACATGAGATTCAATGCCATCCTGAGTAAATAACAGCCTTCCAGAACAAGGGGGGAGCTGGAGCAGGGAATTCTCTCAGTACTTAATCTTCACTTCTAGGCTTCCATATAAATTTTGTTGTATCTATTTTTGAGATACTTGATATTTGATTTGAATGATAATTTAGGCACTATCTGTTCTTATCATCCTACTACATTACAAACTCTGTAAGGACAGGAACTTTCTCGTACACAGTTCTGAATCCTTTAAGGGCTAAGTATGTCACCAAGCATAAGTGTAGCTCTCCCAGTAATTCATGGGAGAGTGAACTGAGAAAAACCAAAGCTTATTTTTCTAGACAGGGGTTGGCAAACTAAAGCGCATGGGTCAAATTCGTTTACACTCTGTTTTTGTAAATAAAGCTTTATTGAAACACGGTTATGCTTTTCTTTTAAATTTATTCTCTATGGCTGATTTCACACTGTAAGAGCAGGTTTTATTACTTGCAACAAAAACTATTTGGTCAAAAAAGTCAACGATATTTACTGTCTGGCCCATTATGAAATAAATTTATCCCCTGATCTAAACCCTAGGTAAATGAATACATGTAGATGTTTTAATGATACATATTCTTCTTGATGTTATTATTGAGTTACTTTCAAGTCATTTAGTTTTATTTAATATATTTACTGCTCACGTTTCCGTCTTTGGCAATAGTCAGGTTAGTCACCATGAGTAGATATGAATCTAATTTACCCATTTAATTAATCATTCTTTACTGTCTTCTGAATTTTTGACTATGCAATTGGAAAAAAAATAGTTTTGCCTTTCCATGTAATATTAGCTACAAATCTTCTACTTTTGTGTAGCAAAAGACAAACTCATTCTAACACCCTTTAAAAAAAATAAAGTGAAGTCATTGGGGGGAGAAAGAGATTGCTTCATGCAACCAAGAAATTAAATGTTGAACTGACTTCAAGAAGGACAGATTCAGAGTCTCTAAGATAGTACTCAGGGCTTTACCAACAACTGTTGTCTCAGTTAGATTCTTTTGTACTTATTTGTTTTATTCTGATTTGGTCCATAACTTCTTACCCAGAAGGAAGTCGCTGTTGGCACATCCAAGCTAGATCATCCAAGCCTCAGACTAATTCTGTGTAGCTTATTATCCAAAAGGAAGAGGGATCTATTTCTCCCAGTGTCAATAAGCTAAATCTAGAAAAGGGCTCTTCCTGCTTACGTCATGCATCTAGCCCCTGGAACACTCACTATGGTGAGAAATATGGGATATCATAGAACTGACCAGGCCTGAAGCATATGCTCACCTTGTGTGAAGTAACTGACAGTCAGTCCCTCAATAACAGGCCGATATTGATCAGGGGCAGTGTCCCAATGGAAAGAAGCTGCTTTGCCTATAGGTCTAGGAGTTTTATTTTCCCTCTCCTACTTTGTGCCACCTTTTGTTATCTTGGCTCCTTGGGACTTCAACGTGCTTCAGCTAAATATTTGGCTCCTGGGGACTTCAGCGTGCCCTCCTAACTGCTATGCAAGCAGATGCAATATTCAAAATTCTACCCAAGCTCCCCATCTCATTAATACTTGCTTTTCCCTTGTCCTGTGCTGTTGTTCTGCTTGTTCTCCTCCATGTGACACGTTGGTTCTGAGATTAATGAGATTACATAAGTAAAGTTGAGATATACTTATTTGTAACATTCCCCAGAAAATTACTGACTAAAAGCCCACAAATGTGAAGATGCAAGTATTTTCAAAGTGAGATTAAAGAACAAAATGAAGAGAGACAATGACGAGATGCAGAAAGATGGAACCAGTATTTTTGGTGGGGGAGAGACAAGGAGAGTCTATTGTTCCCCTACTGTGCTCCCCCCACCTCACTTCAATCCAAGAATATCAAAACCTTTACACACTAAAAAGTGGTCTGAGAGGAGTTCTCACTGCCTGAATGAGCCAGTTAGACATCGGAGTGTATGTTCTGTTCTCTCTGCCTGTCGTATAGCTTGAAGACACTGTGATTTGGATCTAAAATAATTACTGCTACTGCATGTCATCTGCACATAATTAGTCTCAAATTATAATGAATTAACATGGTTTTCCCTGCTCATGAAGTGATTCTATTACTCGGTTCTTCCTCTCAGATGTTTAACATAAAAACACTTTGAAATCTTCATCCAATTAGGTAGACAGCTCTCTGGAATGTCAGCTCACAATGAAGGAGAAAGAAAGTCAAGGATGGTTAGTTAACAGACCTAGGGCAAATGATTCCTGGACCCTGTGCTTTCTCGACAACATGGCCCCTGTTGGCTTTCTCCTCCCATCTCTGCTCCCCACGTGCACACAGAGAAAACCCCAGGGGGGCTTTAGTTCACTTTCTAAGACTCTAAACCGGAGAGATTCATTTGTCTCCTGGTTGTATACAATTTGGCGTAGATACTAGCAAAGAAAGAATTTAAAATAATAATCCCAATTCTTTTCTAAACAGACTTTAAGAAATCTCTTTCTGAGAGGGAGAAGGAGATTTCAGAATCTACCTTTTAATTCTCATTACACATACAACACAGACCAGCCCCATGAAGACTCAGGACTTTAACACCCAAGTACACATGAATTCCCCTTGTTCCCTGGTCTTCCTCACAGCTTTATTTTTAACTTTCAGCATTTAATCCAAGGTTTTTTTCATAGGGAGCAAAATATCTATATATTTGTAGGTATTTAGATATATAGGTATATATAAAACTGCTTTCTCCTCAGAAGACTTGGGTTTTATTTTGCACTCTTGTTGCCAAACTGTAAATTTGAAGTTGCAAACAGGGTATCTTCCATGGAAGTTTCTCAGGCATGAAAATCCATCTCAGATTCTAACCAAACAGAGAAATTAGTTTCATGATGAAACTCTTGTCTATAAACAGAGTTTTTCTTTTTAGAAAAAAATGCCTTTTTCTCTCTTCTAAAAAAAAAAAATCCCTTTACTGTCATACATGCTTAGCATGTATTTTCCATTCCTTATTATGCATGCCTCCTTTTTGTCATCAAAACATAATCCATTATGCACCTTTTATTGTATTTGCTCCAACTATTGTCTCAAGATGATGTCAAAGGATGTTAGATACTCGAGACGAACTTTGCAGAAGTAAATTAATGTCAGTGTTGAAGGAGCCTATAATCATTTGACTAAATGGGCTTTCAGGAGGCCACACAGTACACTGATGACAGAATCAGGAATGAAACCCAGGAATTCTGACCATTTGTCTTGTTCTATGTCCACAAATGATACTGCCTATTGTTAGTACTGGGTAAAGGCTTGCTGAGAGCAGGCCACTTGCTTGTAACATAGAGCATCTAAAAAGAAGTGTTAAAAGATAATCCAATGGAAGTTCCTTTCATAAATGTATAAAAAGTTCAGAAAGAAAATAGGATATGTGTATGATTAAATATGCGCTGGTTATTTCTTACTGCAACTTGGATATTGCATTGAATCAGTCCTTTGAAAAACTTAACTGATTTACAGCTACAAGGTCCTACTGTGCTGATAATAGGAACATGTTTATGACACATGTGAAACTATTACACTTGAGGAGGGAAGGGGCTAAAAATATGGACTACAGAGTCATATAGACCTGAGTATATATATAGTTTAGTTTTCTATAGTTCTACAGTTTAGTTTAGTTATATCTAGTATAGTTCTCTATAGTTCTTTAGTTTCTATAGTTCTATAGTTCAGTTTAGTTATATCTAGTATAGTTCTCTATAGTTCTTTTGTTTCTATAGTTCTATAGTTTAGTTTAGTTATATATAGTATAGCTTTCCATTAGCAATTAGATGTTGGAGTGTAGATCATCAGCATTTATTATTTTCATATTTAAAAAATAGGAGCATTAAGTCTGGTTACTAAGTTTCTTCCTAAGATTAAGTGAGTTCATGTATCAAAGACACTGAAGATTGATTGAGAGAAGACATCTATTGCAAGCACAGTTTAGTTTTTGGATCTTCCTCAATCCCCACATAGAAACAACCAAGCAACTGGATAGTAAACCAGAAGCCAATGCACAGTATTTGCAGGAAGACTAAGTGATAAAGTGTCAACATGAGCCCCAAGATACAAAAAGATAAGAATAAATGAAAAAAAAGTCACCAGATTGGCCTGTTACGGGCATCTGTGAGGAAGCCAAAGGAGTTTCAGAAAACCAAAAAGACCAGGGAGACAGGAAGACGTGCGTGCATGTAAAACTAATATTGCATGCTGGAACAATATACACAAGCACAGCTCGAAAGAAATGGCAGAAGAATGAGATGGTGATTGCAAAAAAAAAAAATAATAATAATAATCACAATCAGTAATCACAATCAGAGGTGAAAGTATGAGTGTTGTTTTTCCATGACAGTTATGTTTTTGTAATAAGAATAAAACAAATGAGTCATGGTGGGATATTCTAATTTTATCAACCTTTATGTCCTTGAGAATTAGAACCATGATTTCAGGATTCTCATGATGTAAGAAGTAATATACCAGATGTTAAAAAAAACTAGATTTGAACTGAAAATATCAGTAGGGACTCATGAGGCATTCTATCTTTGTATATGCATATCTTCTTGATATATATAGCATTTAAATGTATAATTATTAATTTTCTCTCTAGAATAAGTATATATTTAATATTTAAGTATATAAAATTTAATTATAATATTAAATATGTAACAACTCATATATATTGAGAGAATGAATTATATACTTAATATTTTGTATTATAATATTATTATTTTAGTACTGTTATAATAATATCTATGAATATGTGAATAGAAAATATTTTCTAGCTCCTCTGGGAAGGTCTAGAAACAATGAGTAGCAATATGGTCATGAAATGGCATATGCTATTTTTTTTAAAAGCCAAGGTTTCTTTGAGATATATGGCTGATATTTTCTAAAATATATATATATATTTTTTTTTTGAGACAGAGTCTTATTTTGTCACCCTTGTTAGAGTACCATGAAGTCACAGCTCACAGCAACCTCAAACTCTTAGGCTTAAGTGATTCTCTTGCCTCAGGCTCCCAAGTAGCTGGGACTTCAGGTGCCTGCCATACATCTTGCTATTTTTAGAGACAGGGTCTCACTCTGGCTCAGGCTGGTCTTGAACCTGTGAGCTCAGTCAATCAACCCACCTTTGACTCCCAAGTGCTGGGATTATAGGCATGAGCCACTGCACCTGGACTGAAAAATATATTTTTTCAATATGATCTTGTAGTTTCTAATATTTTCTATAAAATTTCTTTTAATATTTTTCAAAGTTGTATCTTGTAATTAATAAAATTGAAATGATTGACTCTTTCACCAGTTGTAAAATAAGCTTAGGACAATGTTAAATATTTGATTTTAATTTTTAATTTCAGTCAACATTTTCTGAGTCCAATTAAAGTGATTAAAGTAAAAAATCACATTTTAATAATTAAAAATTCATAAAACCTGATTATGACAAGAGATATATCTGTCATAATTATCTCATATATTTATATATTTTCTAAAACAAAATTTATAGGAAAATATTTGAGGGGCTTGGTGATTTCATTTGGAAGAAATGTATAACAGAGACAAGGTAATTCTTAAAACTTTGCATATTTTCTTGAGGTAGACAATCACTTTCTCAATGCCAATCATATATTGGTAACAGTTACTTTCGCAATTCACTTTGTTCCTACCATTTGAATATCATATATGTATTCATTTGCTGTTGCATTCTTTCATATTAAGTCAGGCTCCTGAGTAATGGGAGTATGCCTTATGCTTTCTACTCAATGAAGATCTTTAAAATGTTCAAAAATACAGGTTCACGACCCCATATCTTTGAAACCTTCAGGCAGTATGTATTTTAGGATATTTCAGATTTACAGAAATAATTTAGTGGGAAAAGCATACACCACATAGCAAATCTCCCTACTTCCCCCCAGCAGTGTTAGGGACAGCACCTCATAATGAAACATATTAATAGTTCTGCAAGAAAACATAAGACTGGCTCAACAGAACTTTGGAATTTTTCTATACAATTAGCTCTTTGTTGTATTAATCGTCCTTTTTTAAATCAAATTAGTGTCTTGGACATTACATTAATTTTATAAGATTATCTCAAAACACCCAATAACTTCTACTCACTTTCCTGGAAACGTCCAGCCCTTCTGTCTGTCTCGGTGTTTTAAGCGCAACGCCAACACTTTGGTTTTAGAGATGAAGGCATCTGATACTGAATACAGTCTATTCTTTCCCCCACCTGGAAATGAGACAGGAGGAGTGGGCAGCAAAAGTTTAGGAGAGGGAAAGAAGTATTCCTAGTAGGACTAGGAATTACTTCTTAAGCATTTGAATCATAGTGATAATCGGACACAGGAAGAAGGAAGAGGGAAAAGAGAGAAGAAAGAGGTGAAGACATTATTTATTTTAGCTTGAAACCCCTTAGGGTAGAAAACGCATTATGCGCCAGGCCTTATGTTGAGTTAAGCATATTGTCAATACTCAACAACAGTAAATAATTAGCCATATTGGATTTACATACTTAATTCACCATATGCAGAGATTAAAATGTGCCTCTAAAAATAGGTTCTGAAAGAGTCCTTAATATGTTCTGATAGAGGCTGTAAATCGTAGCATTTCATGCAGAATCCTAGATAAGTTAAATATATATCACGTTACCCTTTCATTATATCATAAGTTCTTTTTAGATATTTTTAAATAAATGCCTACAAACTCAAAAAGTCTCATTCTCTTTAGAGACTTTCTACACACATCTATCCTCACACAGATATGGATATGGTTATACCCAGCTATTTATCTATATATAATATATAAAGCAATTATTCAGTGGTAAATTTGTACATTTTATTTTCCAATACAGTGTATTCACTTTAATCACATACTTTCTAATCTTTTTTGCCTCCTAGTCTCAGATTTTTGAATTCAAATTTCCTTCCCCTTGTCTGTATTTAAAAATAATAATAATCATTTTACATCTATTACAAATAACAATACCTAGTCTCTGATTGAATGCTAACATTGTAATTCATTCTCAGGGTTCGCCTGCCATTCATTCACAGCTCGAGCTGTGCTCTCATTACGTATGACATCAGCAGAAACTCTCAGTTCAATTGCAGCCTTTTATTTAATTAGGGACTATGTATTATTTGGTTTGTAGTATCCAGAATTAAAAATAGCCCCTTCCACTGTGTAATGGGAAAGGAAGAAAACTTTGAATATATATTCTAATTGATATTTTTCATACTTACTCTAAAAGCAATCAAAACTTATGTTAAATATTAATTATAATATTTTTCAGCTTTTGTGCACCTTGATTTATTGCTGCCCTTTTGGATTCCCTTTTAATTACATTAGAGGAAAACAAAGGATATTTTTATTGGAAGAGTTATTTAGCACAGACAATACTTTCAATAGTGATGGTTATACCGAACTTTATATTAAACTTAATTTTCAAAAGCATATTTAACACAGTTTGCCAGGCTTTGTAAAAATTATTTTTCCTTCCTTTAACAACATGCCTCTCGGGTCTCTATATTAGAAATCAGGGACAAAGCTCATAAAGGAACAAAGACCCAAAATCAGGGATGGTCTTTTAAAAGAGGCACAGTTTCAAAGACTCCTAAAGATATAAATCAAAGTGCTTTTGAATACAGAGAGCATTCTAAAAGAATATTGAACTGTTTGCTTAAAATCTCACATTATTTCCTGCTTTTTAAACCCTATTCCTTTTTGAAGGCTAGCACCAGATAGGGACAAAAGGAATATTTTCATGCAAAAATCAGGTCCAGGTACAGAGGCACAGTCAGAGTCTATTTCAAGTGGGGACAGGAATTTAATTCAAGTTATTCTCCTCTTTATTCCACTTTTAACAGATTTGAAGGATTTCTCCACCTCTCTGACACTTGCGCAGACATCACTAGGTAATGTTTGCACCAGTGGCAGACACCAGAAAATCTTGGTGTGGAATTTTTCCTCCCCTTGGAATGGATTCAGAAAAGACAGGAGCATCCAAACATGTCTGCTCAAGGAGGAAGGGAGTTTTATGTTTCATGAAATTGCCCTTCTGGTCTCCCTGGGAAAGAGAGAAAATCATCAGTCTTTTTTCCTTTGTAATGGAATCTGATGTTACCCACAGGTGGGTTTTATCCTAGATGCTATTTTTAAAAGTGTAAGAGAATACCTTCATACTTTTGGGAAGACAGAGATGTTACTTACATTATTCTAGATTTATGCTTCTATGTAATACTTTTAGCACTTTTGCTAAATCGGCACAACCACCAAAAGTAACTAATTGATCATTCAATTACAAATTTGACTTTCCAAAAGTTAAAACCAAATACAAAGCTTAAGCCCTTATGATGTGTGTGTTTCATTAAGAAAGTGAAATGCCATACCTCTGAACAGAGCAGATATCTGTGATTTTTTATGTTTCCATAGGAACATGTAATTTTTATTGAACCATGGAATAAATAGGCAAATAAAACATGCATAAAATATTGATAGGTGTTGAGTCTCCTGTTCTGGGACTTTAGTAACTTATGGTCACTTTTGTCTCTTTTTAACTCTTGCAGCCATTTTTCTAATTAAAACTTATATTTATTATGATTTCTTTATTCTACATTTAGCACACAAAGTTTGCTTTTTTAAACATCATTCTCAAGCCCTGTTATAGTATACATGTTGGGGAAATGCTGAGGAGGTAACATAACATAGAAATAAAAAAAAATGTTCTGAATTTTTCTAAGGGAACTTAGGTAATTTGCTTTGTCCTGAATTGAGTTTATTCATTTTTTGACTAATTTTTACATGTTATGAGCATTTCTCTGTTTAAAGAATATAATAGCAATGATAACATAACAAATACAAATAAAAACAAGAGTGTTTGAGAAGGTAATTTATGAAAATAGGTATTCTGACAAAATTAGCTAGAAAGAAAAAATAAGTTGACCAATACTTGATCTTGAATAAAGAAAGATGAAATTGATATAACATCCATGGTATTTTGTTAATGTTGTTTCTTAAAGTACTATGTATTCTGTGTCATTTTAGTTCAATTAACATTTACTGAAAACCAACTTTATATACAGTACCATGCTAAATATGAAAAAGACAAAAAACCTCTGACTTTAAGTTATACCTTAACAGAAAAATCATGGTGAAAAATAAAAACAAAACAAAAAACTCTTAAAATTAAATGTTGTATCTGGAAAAAAAATTAAGCTGTATCACTACCTCATAGCTTATAGCCAACTAAATTCCAGATTGATCAAACTATAACTTGCAAAGTAAAATCATTAAAATACTAAATGAAAGCACATGCCTTCAAAAATATTTATATAATCTCAGCATTAGAAAGGAAGGCCTTTCTACACGTGACTGAAAACTCATAGGCCATTTAAAAAATGATAAATTATATTGCAGAAACATGAAAGAAGAATGTTTCTGCAGTATAATTTGGCAAAAGATTCTCACATGGCAAAAGAATGTCATAACAAATTAGAAAACATTTTTCATAGTCACATCACTAATTTTAATGGCTATAATGTTCTTACGAATCCATAAGAAAAATGTATATGAAATGAACAAAAGAGTAGGGAATATAAAGGGCACTTACACTTTTGAACAGATACTCATTCGCACTCTTTATAAGATAAATTAGTGGGATACCATTTTCACCTCACATATTGGTTAAAATAAAGTTGTATAAACAACCTGGTAGGAAGGATATGAATACATACCCTGATAAGCATTATAAGGGTTGAAGCGTGATTTGTTATTACCTCCTTGTAGAACAAGGAAGCAATATCTATTCAGGAAACACAAATAACAATTTCATATCTAGGACATTCTCATGTAGGGGCAAAAGGAAGATAACTCATTGCAGCACTGCGTGTTACATAAAAACATTGGAAACAAACTAAATATCTATTATTGAAGACAAGTTAAATATATTTCAATTAATACGAAGGAATACTATGCAGCCATTAGAAGAAACTGCTCTGTGAGTAGAAATGAGCAGTTGTATCTAACAATATTATTCAACGAAAACAGCAAGATGCAAAACATGGTCACAGTATATGCCACATAGATTTTTTTGTTATAACATGCACAGACTATCAGTAGCAGTACACACAAGAAAATTTGTTATATCTGAAGACAGGAGAAAAACTTGTAGTCTGGAGGAAGGGGCTGAGGTGACAACTTAGTTATCACTCTATGTCATTTTGTATATTTTGAATTTTGTCCAAGTAATTCTAGAGCTTATTTCATTATTGTTTTAAATATAGGGGTTAACTATTAAGACATGATAAAGACAGGTGTAAAAAAGTATACTAAATTATTTGAAAAATTTTAAGTGACAAATGACCACCTTCTGATGCTATTCAGAAAAGATTTAGAATAAACGGGTCTTCAGGAAAACTTGAACCTACACTTGAGATCAGGAAGTGTTACTGTGAACTAAGAAGGGCGTAATCAAACCGGAATGGGGCAAGTTTACGGCCACTTCATTCAAACAATTATGAGATAGGAAGTGAGGAAAAGAAGAGGAGATTATGGAAATAGAGGAAAAGAGGGAAGGAACAATGTGATTCAATTGTCTGGTATGCAGTAAGAGCAAGATAATGGGTTTATAGGAGTTTAGAACAAATAATCAAATAACATAGTGGAAAGCACCATATTATTAATGATTTTGCTGCAAAAGTACCTTTTCTACTGCATAAATTTTTAGATGAGAAGTGACCTGACATATTAGGAAAGGCCATTCAAGAGACATTTAATCTGGTCCCTATTCTGCAATTAATTATCAAGGTAACCTTGAGAAGGTCACACTGCATCTTTGGGCCTCAATTATATTGTCTACAATATAAAGGAAGGGTCATGTGGAATAGGTACATAATTTCACAATGAGTTTTCTCACCCGAATAATACTTTGCTTAAATAAAATGTGAATGCAAACAGTTAAAGAAATAAAAGCGGGTAACTATATAAGGCAGTGATAGATGCCCCAGAGCCCATGGGCACAATATCTTTCTTTCCCATCATGGTCCTCTTTGGTGGAGCGAAATCAAAGCCCTGGGAGCTAGCAAAGCTCAATTTAATATTATTTTACTAGAGGATTCCTGAGGTCCCTTTTCATAATTATGTTCCACAATTCTAGGAGATAATTGTTTCACAGGTTTAATCATGTTGTGAAATTTCTACAGAAACATTTGCCAAAATAGTAGTGGTGGTGGGAGGCTATGCAGGAAGTAATTACTTCAACAAAGATTTATTAAGCATCTTTTCAGTACTTGGCCTCCCACCATGTAGAAAGATACAAAGCTGGCGAAAGTAAGATTCTGTTCCTCTCTCATTCTCACAATCTATTGGATTTTCTTTTTTCCTCTTTTTTAGGACTCTCTAAGCTTCTTAAATATGTGAGTTGATGTTCCTTTATTTGTTTTGGACTTTTCCCCATTGTGTCTCCCATCTCCAACTAAGACTCCAATTCCTTATACGCTAGAACTTTTGACTATTTATGGTCTTTTCAGCTCTTTCTATTGTTTCCTATTGTATTTCATTTTAAGTGTCTTTCACGACTTGTGTTCAGCCTCCTAATCCTGTTCTCTACTGTGTGCAGTTTAAGCACAAGAACCACGGTTTAATCTAAGAACCACGGAGTTTTTAGATTCAGTTACTGTTCTTTTCATGTTAAACTATGAATTTTAATTATTGTTTATAGATTCAAATATATCTTTTGAAATACTCCTTCCTTCACCTTAGCTATCTATTTCCTTGAATGCATTAATCATAGCTACTTTAAAGACCTGATTGGATCATGTTAGAATCTGGATTATCCAAGGGCTTGTTTCTATTGGCTATTTTTTCTCTTGGTGGTTGTTCATGGTCATTCCTCTTCTCACATCTAATCATTTTTAATTGTCAGTAAGACATAGCATGTTTAAAAAACTGGAGAGCTTTCAAGCTATCATTTCTACAAAAGGAAGTTCCTCTTTCCTCTGTTGAGGCAGATAGTTGATTAAGTCTGGGATTGAGCTAGACTGGGACTGGGCTGTATCGTTTTCCACTCCATCTATCTCTGTGGAAGATTCAGTTCCACCCTTTTATTAGAGCCTAAAAAATATAGCCAAACCTAAAATTTGCTGACTTGGCTCATAGGCCTTTATCCTATGTAGCTTCAAAATGTAGCAAATGTGTTAAAGTTATATATCGGAGACCCCTAAGCTTTCAACCTTATTGTCATACTACATAAATATCAATATATCAAGAAAACTTCCCTCTCTCTCAAGAGTCCTTTCTGGATTCTCTGATTCTATAGCTATAATCAAATGGGTGCCGCCAGGTCACATCAATTGCAAAACTTTAGGCCAACCCTCCTCTCCCTTCAGGTTCTTATCTTGTTCTGTTTGTTCTCAGGTCTTCTCCCTCAGAAGCTCTCTGGTTCCTAAATCCACGAGATTGTGGAATTTTTTATTCTCTCATTTAGGATCTCTTGGTTCATTTCTTTGGCCTCTCATACAGCCTTAGATTCATCAATTCATGGACAAATGGCATGTCTGTTTGATTAATAAATTCCCCCAATTTTATTACTCTGGCCTCATGTGCTCACTAAAATCATTGCTTTTTCTCCTTTTAATAGTGACCTTCTACTTTCACCAAGAGCTAATTTTTGTCCCCAATATGACAAATACTCCAGGGAAAAATATTCTCATCCACTTATCAACCCACTGCCTGCTGGTTCTCTTCTCTCTTACATTTTAGTCTATCTTATGTTTGTGGCTTTCTAATGGCCATACAGATATGACTTTTGAAATTTACCAAGCTTTGTCTAGTTGTCAGTGGCAATATTCACCTGCAGTAACTCATTACATCCTGCTCAGAAACACAATCTAGATTTTTGAGAATCTTAAAATCTAAGCAACATGAGAAAAATTTCAAAATCTTTAGTATATGCTCTGTTACTATTTGTGTTCTTATACTTGACTAGATGTTTCTAGGTTTGTCTCTAAATAGTTTGTAAAAGTATGGCACATTGGGGCAGTGCCTATGGCTCAACAGAGTAGGGCACCGGCCCCATATGCTAGAGGTGGCAGGTTCAAACCCAGCCCCCCCCCAAAAAAAAAGTATGGCACATTGCCATCAACTAAAAAGATAACAATTCTTACTAAAATTTAACTAGAGGCATACAACTAGTGTATGTAATTAGTAACTTTAGGTAAAAAAGGCCAAATTCTCTAAAACATACTCACATTAAAAAAAATTATAAGAATAATTATGTAACAAAGTTAGGTTAAATTTTAAATTAGATACCAATTTTCTAGGGTATAGAAATAACCTTACAGTAATCATAAGTATTAACTTGGAGGGAAAAAATGATATTTTTTACTGATATACGTATAAAATATAATAAGTATAATCTTCTGTCATGCTTTGAAATTCTAAGCCATTGGTGTTGCTATCATTATTTTCAACTCCCAGAAAATATCAACACTCATTTTAAATTATTTCTTCAATTAACTCCAGGATATCCATCACGCTAAAATTTTTTAAAAGCCTGGAGGGCTTAAGAAATTGTATGTATGTGTGCTTAAGAGTGTACTTAAGAAATGAATTTGGCTTGCCTACCTGGGATTACGTGGAATTTATTTTACTCTTTCTTTTGTTCTTGGTTCTCTTATATTTTAATTAGAGTCATATTTGTAAAGCAATTTAAAACTAGATTAAAATTTAACCTGCAAAAGGGTTGCTTGAGAAATGAATTAACTCCCTCTGCTATTCTATTTTTCTCTTGCCCTTTTATTTCAAGGGCCTGAAACAGGCAGCATAACACATTTAAGCATTTTCTTTCAGGCAGCACTTCACTAAACCACAGTTTCCCAAAGAATCATTGGTGCATCAGAGTTATATATGTTAGATTATTGCACACATTCAGATTGTTAGATCCTACTTCAGACAGAGATCACAAAGAGTAGGCCCCTACAATCAGCAGTTTTAATGCATATTAAACACCATTACCCAGTAACTGGTCCATAAGACATAGCACAGGATGGAGTAATTGTGTATTTGAAGAAGCATTACCCTGGTTCTTGCAACGCCCTTGGAGTTTCCTCCAACAGCGCTGTTAAGGAAGTTGTCTTATTTCCCTCCTTGTCTGAACTTGTGACGTTCTCTGGAGCTCCCCCCATCATCAACTCCTCTTTCCTCGTGCAGCTTTCACTAGAAGCTCTTCCAGTCCCAATCTTTATTCCATATCCCAGGACATTCAGCTATACCTGTTTAGAAGTCTTTAGTTTTACATTTCTCCTCTTGGGATCAAGCCTGGAGGGAAAGGCTTTGTCTTCAATTGGACATGACATTTACTGGTGGAAAACATGGCTTATATCTCTACGTAGTCACTGTGGGCAGAGTCAGGTCTTTTCCTAGGTCTTTACCAAGTGGGAAAACTTAAGGGAGGTTTCAAGCATGGGGAGATCCTAGTGAACCTGCTGAATTTTTACACTTCCTTTAACTCTGGATAATCAGAGACAAATGATTAACATTGACGATAGGAACAAAACTAAACCTCTCTTGTCTAGAGTTCAGAGTGGCCATTAAGAGCAAGGCATTTACAGTCAGACTGCCAACATTCAAGTTCTCCCTTCATGACCTTAGCCAAGGTCAGCAACTCTCCATCCGCATCTGTAAAATGGGGGAAATTAATAGCCCCTGATACCTCAACATATCTTGGTAAACTATTTTTACTGAAGAGTAGCACATACAGACAAGTGAATAGTTTGTAAATATACAGCTTGATGAGTTTCACACAGTGAGCATTCTCATGCACGCAGCATACATCCAGATCAAGAAATACAATTCTCCTCCTATTCCCTCTGGTCAAGGCCATCTCGCTGATGTTCTCCACTCTCATACTTCTAGCATCACATACCAGTTGGCCTGCATATTGTAAATATAAAATCATACCATTTGGACTCTTTTGCATCTGGCTTCTTTCTCTCAATGTCGTGTTTGGTGTGATCATCCTGTGGCAGGTACTAGCAATCTGTCCATTATCAGTGTTGCATAGTATTCCCTTTTGTGAATATAACACAATTTATTATCTACTCTAATATTGATAGGCATTTGTTTAGTTTCTAGTTTGGGAGTTATTTTAAATATTTTGCCTTAAATATTCCCATATTGGTCTTTAGTAAATATAGGTAATACATTTCTATTGGGGGTGTACTTGGGATAAGTTACAGAGTTTGTATACATTCCACTTTAGTCAAACTGCCAAACAGTTTTCCAGTGTGGTTGTACTAATGTTTACTCCCACAAACAGGATTATTCTATTTTAGCATCAATGATGGCTGTTATCTGGTTTTTTATTTTAACCATTCTGACAGGGTGAGGTATTGCCTTGTGGTTTTAATTTTCTCTTCCTTAATGACTAATGCAATTGAGTGCCTTTCACATGTTATCATATCAAAAGATAAAATCTGTGTAAAACTGGTTGCATAGTGCAACACAGAAAATGCTCAGGAAACCTAGGCATTCTTACCTCTTACTTCTTCCCTATACAATTACAATGAAGGACCCCAAGATGATCTCAGTATCACATATCCCTGCCTTTGAATAATCATGAGTCCTTGCCTCTTCAAGCTGCTGTAGCCAAAAAGCTCAGATTAGATGAATCATAAAAGAGAAAGCTAAAGGAGAAAAAGGAAGTATTTTACATCTACATTTCTATATAGTATTTTAATTAATATAGTTAACAAAAGTTTATTTCATTTAGCACCGTTGAATTGACAAATGAAAGATAACCTCATTAAACACCATGTATTGATTTATACTTCACTGATGCGATCATTTAGGAAAGTAGCTGTCTGGTAATGGTGTCTCCTGATAGTTCTTGTGTCATTTCCAGATAGGAATTATCATCAAGTATGTCAAGTGGGAATTTTCTATGCACTGGGTATGTGATTATCCGATTGCTCAAATAGTTGTATAAAATACTACCAGAGACATTTCCAACTGGCCAATAATGAATAATATAGCTTTCCTTCACCACCCTTTAGAGCAGTGGTTCTCAACCTGTGGGTCACGACCCACCGGAACTATACTTAAGGGCCGTGGCATTAGGAATGTTGAGAACCACTGCTCTAGAGGGAGCTTTCTTCTCAGCTATTGTTCAGTCTTGAATGAAAGACAGATGTAACAATCATTTCTCATCACATTCTACTCATTTGGTTAACAGTCATGAAAATGAATTATGGCCAATAAAAGGAGTAGAAAGCTCAGAAGACTGTAAATCCAACCATGTGACTGAAATAGCATTCATTCAAAACTGTAGATCTAGAAATGACATTGCAGAGGCCAGAAAATGACTTTAAATTTTGAAATGTAAATAAAGCCAGAAGATAGGCCAAAATCAGGGCCACCTGGCATATGAGCAAGAAAATTTATCCCCAAAAAGTGGCTTCCAATTTTCGATTTATCGAATCATTTGTTGTTTCTTTTACATGAATGCTGAGTATGGACGTTCCATAGAAACCTCTTCATCCATATATTTGAAATGTAAGTTGATAACTTAAATTCACTGGTGTGGGATACAGCACAAACTGTATGAAATAAGGAATGAAATTTTCTCTTTTCTGAGGTTATCGTTGGCTTTGATATTTGATGTATTGCCTAACACATACACTGACCAATTTGCAGTAATTTGAAGCACTTGATAAAGAACTGACTTACAACCTAAATTCTATTTGAGTCAATAGATATTTAAGTAATCACAGAGTGAATGAAAGGCTACCTTTGGTGCTGTGACAGACACAGGATACAAATAGGGATAGATATAAATATAGATAGATATAGATGTGTAAGTTTAAATCAAAGCAAGGTATGGACAGTCAAGCCAGTATGGAGCTTGGCTATATGGTTTCAGGCAATGGTTCTCAACGGGGATGATTTCACTCCTTAGGGAACACTTGAAATTATCTAGAGACATTTTTGGTTGTCACAACTAGAGCAAAAAGGGCTTCTGGCATCCAGCAGGTAGAGGGCAGAGACGCTTCCCAATATCTTACAATGTACAGCTCCCCACAACATAGAAGTCTTTAGCCTAAAATGTCAGTAATGCCGAAGCTGACAAACGCTGTTTTATAGTATTTAGCCTTCTACTTAGATATGAGTTTGGAAGAGGGCCTACCACACAGCAGGCCAATAAATATGTATTAAGTAAGTATACCATAATTAAATAAGTATACTATAATACTAAAATTTCCTGTTCCAAGAAATACATACATATTTCAATACGTAATAATAAAATGAGTGAATTGTATAGTATGTAAATTATATCTCAATAAAAATGTAATCATTTCACTTTTGTGAAAGATATTTACAATTTTTTTCACATTTTCATGTGAAACATTTTTCTTTTCTAACTTGACAAAGTAGAAAACAGTTTAGCATTTTAATTTACAGCAGTGTTTGGACGTCGGACAGATACAAATTCAAATTCTCAAAGACTCTCAGTTTCCTAGATTGTGGATTAGGATAAAATTAAATAATAAATATGGGTGAAAGTGTATAAAATGTACTCATTTTGTGATCATTATAGTTACAGCCTCATAGTATATCATAGAATATCACCATGTAGATTCAGCTGGTTGTACGCCATTCCTTGGTACCACTGGTTGGCAGGAAGGGTTTAAGTTTTGTTTGGTGGAGGAGTTATTCCGGCTATTGTTCTATGAAAGCATCATCAGGTCACCTAATAAGTGATTTTATAGTAAGAGTTACATCAGCCTCTTCAATGTAGAGCATTTGTTTGTGTCAGGCACAAACGATAAACTAAACACTTCATAAGAATTTCCTTCTGCACTCTTCACACAACCTGCCAAGGTTGAGATATAAAGACTCAAGGAGATTTGGCCAAACCAACAATAAGTAGCAGATCCAGTTCTCAACAACACATGTTTCTGAATCCAAAACCAATTCTTTTCCACTGTGAATGATTGTGTACTGGAGCTATCAGGAAAAAAATCTGCCTCAAGGATGGATAGAATTTACATAGAGTATTTAGAAAAGAAAGGAGAGATGATAATGAACTAGAAATGAACGTAGACTCATCTCCCATCAAAAACTCAAATACAATAGAACCTCCTTAGTTGACCACCTTCTGAAGGTGACCTAATTTTCACAGACTGGACATGCACCACATGTACATTTCAGTACAGTAAACCTGGTTCCTTATTCTGACCACCTCCATATGTTGACTAGTTTGTGACAATCCCTTGGGTGGTCCACTTACAAAGGTTGTACTTTACTTTGTAATGCAAAAGTTTATTAGAGCACTGTGTACAATAGTGCTTCACTGGAATCAACTTTTATCCCCATCTTTAGGGAATCAAATGAATAATATAGAATCACATATAAACAAGCGTTTAAAGTAGAACTCTATACATTGCCTTGGAAAGAAGGCACCTTGTTATGAACATGAAGACAGATCACAGAACAAGGTGTACGTGTGTGTGTGTGTATCGGATTAAGTCACAGTTGTTCACAGGATTAGAAATGGTACCTATAAGGGAGAAAAATTATAGGATAGAACAAGTGATAGCTTTAGGACTTGTACTTTCTCTATCTTGCATTATGTTTACAAAGTCTTGTTTAACCCACGTGCATTGTGTACCTACTATGGCCAAGGACCACTGCTCTAGACATTGCACTCTCAACCTGGAGCTGTAAGGAATCAAGAGGCACCATATGATATTGTTGGTGCTCAAGCTACAATTAGGGAGTGAGCTATGGGATGCTGGACTGAAGTTCTCATCAGGTCAGGAGGAGGAGTGGAGGGCAATGCTTACCTAACTGGGCTTGGTGAAATCTAGTGTATATGCCCCTCCCAGAACTTTTGGAAGGTCTGAAGGGCAAAATTCAGCCCATTCATTCAGTTCCCAGGAGGAAGAGCCATTTCATGAAAACAAGAACAGAGGGAGTGTTAAAGAGTCTCTTCAGAGCTTTATTCCTATTTGACTATAATATAACTATTTATTCATATAATACTTTCCACAGATTCTGATTTTTATGATGCCATAAAGTAAGATTTTCAGAAACATGGTGGTGGGTAACATAATGCCATCAATGACACTGTTAATTAATGAAGAATTCCACTTAGTGAGAGTGAAAATGAATCTTGAGAGCTTCCTTGATTATACTGTGATCCTGCTTCCATTATCATTTAGAGATTGAGGCCTGAGATGGGTCTGGTGATTATGATGATTTAAGAGGAAAAATAATATGTCAGAACTATGGGAGATTCTATGATTTCATGGTCTATAGCATAAAAAAAATGCATCACATCCCTAGATCTAGTGTGTTAGACTTTAACATTAGCTGTTGTGATACTTTTCACAATATACCTGATTGCAAGTTTATACTAAACTCCTCTGACATCAATGACATATCTATTGTAGCTACTAATGAAGAAAAGAGAATGTGATACACTTTTATTAGAAATTTTTTGTGGGCCTAGGCCATCATGGCACATACGAAGGGGGAAAGAAATGATTCATTAAGTATTTCCTAGGAATTATTCATAATTTCATTTAATAGTATTACAGACCCTAGAACCAATGGATGCTCCAGCTAGTGCTAACCAGAACTGCTCAGCTCTGTACAGCAGTCAGCCACACAGAACCCGTAATATCTCAGGTCTGACACTTGCAATGAAGAAGACCTTTGTGCTTACTGGTGTTATTTCGGGTTCTGAAAATTTAGTCTTAAATTTTAATTAGTCTTTAATTTAGTCTTTAAAAGCCAGACTTTTTTTTTTTTGCAATTTTTGGCCAGGGATGGATTTGAATCTGCCACTTCTGACATATGGGGCCAGCACCTTACTCCACTGAGCCAGAGGCACCACCCATAAAAGCCAGACTTTTTAAGCACCCCAAGATCTGTTGTTGAGATAGTGTGTAGGCCACTTGAGTGTTTTGGTTTTTCATGCTTGATACTTCCACCATCAAGTTTGGGATCATGAGGAGTATTCAGCCAGCAGGATACAAGCTCTTTACAAGATGAGATTACTCAATATATTTTGTATTGTACCTGGCTTTTATCATCCAATGCTATGTCAGGGACACTCTTACATAACCATTATCTCATTTTTTTTTAATGACCACATTGGTATTCAGAAGTGCCTTTTCTATCTTTAGGTCAAAAGTTCCAAACTTTGGCCCACAACCCATTGCTTTAAGTAGTAAGAAATGTCACACATATTCCTAATTCTTGATTTTCTTAAAAACCAGCTGAGGGTTGTTTTTGCACAAAGACAGTTGGCTGTAGCAAGTAGCGGCCGCCCCTCCCGTCGGAGGCTGCACCCAGCCCCTCTAGTTCACCACGTTCCCCGCAGCTCCTTATGATTCTGCACACAGCCTGGATCTGCTTTTACATCGACAGCGCCTGCCCCCTCTGAATTTAGAGTTTGGAATCCCTGCTTTAAACATTTGGAAAAAACCTTAGGTGCGGGAAGAATGTTTTGCTGGGCTTCAAGTTCTCTTAAAACTTTACATACTACCTCACTTTCTACCACCTCCACCATCTAGTTTGCACTCCTGCCAAGATCTACATCCCTGATTGAAATCTTTTCCAATTTTCTTTCTTCCTTAAAGTTGCGATGAGTTGAGTTACCAGTCCCATTTTCCTGGCTCCCTTTGTGTTCTTACTCTTTCCTCTCACCAGCATCTCCGGTGCTTCTCACAGCCCCAACCACGCAGTGACATTCTACCTCTTCACGAGCCTCACTTCCAGTGCTCTGTCCTTGTCCACGTAAAATGGGAATATTTCCTTGTGATCGGTGGCTATGCCAGCATTGTCCCTGAAGCCCCGCCTAACCCCTTCCGTAGTCATTGGTCCCTTAGAGTTTGGGAACTGAACCTCCCCTTTATTCACAATCACTTCCGTACTATGTCAAAAAAAGACAGCAGAAATGTTTGAAAAAACCGCAAGTGTAAACAGAGACCCGGTCCTCCGTTTGCTGATGTGGCCCATTTTCCAGTGGTACAATTTGTATAGGATTGATAATGGTTGGTAATACTAAGAAAGAAATTGCAATTCCTTTTAACAGAGTTCTTATAACTATTTCACCATTTAAACTGATTTCTTGGAGAAATTCTTAGTGTAACCAATGTGCCACTGCTTCTTGGAATGTGTATATTCTATAAAATAAACCATAAAATAATTCAAATTTAATCTGTATATTTTTGGAAGACATGCTGACACATTTCTATTCTGTTTCAAACCTAAAGTGGAAAAATAAAGTATACGGTGCTGAATTTAGTGAAACTGTGTGACTATCAGACAATGAATATCATGAAGAATGTATTCTAGAATACTAGTTTACATATGTCACAACTAGATAAAAGGCTCTTTCTGTGCCACTTTTCTCTCTGTCTCCCTCTTTCTCCTTTTTCTTTGCCTGTAACATCTTGTCAGTTGTGGTAGCCGGTGTGTGTTGTTCCCCTGAGGAATGAAATGGAAAGACTAAAAGGGACAACGTATGTTAAGGGGCTGGATTACAATGGTGTTATCTCTTAAAACACCCATGTCCTTTAGGTAGACCTCTTCCCATGGGGAGGAGGAAAGGCAGAGAGTGTCCCAGGTCCTTTGCTGTTAGATCATGTCCTTTGCAATATAAATGAGATGCAAAGATCTTTAAACTAGGAAGTTTTCCAGACTTACTTTTAAAGAAGTATTGGCATCTCCCAAGACTTTCATGAAAGCAACATTCTTTGGACTGTCACAAAGCTCAATGCCAGCATGAAAATCTGAAAATCTGTATTCTCTATGAGTGTGTTGAGTAACGGGCAGTCGGGAGGAGAGCCAAGTGTGTGGAAGCCCACTGGATGCCTCTACCTTTCAAAGTGTCCTTAAGCTATCATTGCTTTTCTTCACAAGCCAAAAATTTGAGACATGAAACAATAGTATCTTATACAGGGTCAGGGCTATATGATCCTGATGCTATTTCCAAGTTTCTGATTACAAAAAATACACAACATAGAAAAGCTAAAAAAATAAATAAATAAAATAAATAGAGAAATAGAAAATAAAGCTCCCATAATGTTAATATCCAGAGAACTTCTAGTAATATTTGCATGTATGTTAGTTCTCAGTGAGTTTTTCTTTATACATTTAAAATGTTTGAAATTATGCCATATGTAAAAATAATATCCTGCTCTTTTCAGTTAATTTATAACATACATGCAGAGACACATACAGGCACTTCATACCCGCATAACCAGTAATATATAACTCACCATCTTCCCTAGCTTGTTGAACATTTCTGAAAGTGTAATTTAATGGTATCATTTTGTGGATGTCCATTGTATCAACATAATAAAACTTGCTGAACCATTCTCCTATTTTTGGTCATTCAGTTTATTTTCATTTTTTGCAATTGTAAATAACCATATTGCAAAGCATTTGTTATGATTCTTGGTGAATGAAATAAGTGGGTAAAAGGTATGCAATGTTTAAAGACTCAACAGACACATTGTCAAATTGTTTGACAAAACTATTATTACCACCATGCACATTGAATGAGTCCCAGTTTCAACCCAGTCTCATTGGCACTGGATAACCTTATTTTCTAAACATTTCTTTTAATAAATAAAAAAGTTATCATTTTGTTGTTTGAAAGAACATTTCCTTTATTCTTGGTAAGGATGACTATTTTTCCATGTAAGCATTTGCTTTTGTGTGAATCACTAAATTGCTACAGGCAAAGATGGCCTTATACAATGCCGTCTATGCCTATTTGAACATCTGGCTTATAAAAAAAGGGATTTTCAATTCATAATGTGCTGTCACATACATAATTACTTCATTGGAGTCTTACAACAACCTTTTGAGATAGGGAAGAACAGATCTTATTTCCCCATTAAAAAATGAAGCAAGTAAGACTCAGAGAAAATCAGTAACTATCCCAAGTTAATCCAGTTAGCAAGCAGAAGAGGCGCTTTTGTTTTGCTTTTCTTTGCTTCATTTCGCTATTGAATTAATGAGTTTCAAGAACTGGAGTTTAAGTGAAGTGAGTCCAGTTAAGGCAAAATCACAAAAAGTAAAGTAAGGATTACTATTTAATGCCCTTCACTAGCTCTTTACAATAGAATATACGGCATCAAGAAAAGGCTGGTATCATTTGTTACGTGGTGTCTCAGACACTCCAATTCTGAACCAGAAAATGTATTTGGCAAGACAAAGAAAAAAAGATGAGCTGAAAGGCTGCTTTGCTGATTGTTGTTTCAGAGGATCTTAACCTTCAGTACTCATGGGCTAAATGTAAGCTGACAAAAAGAAGTACTTAGGAGGTATACAGAGAACTGGCAATATTTGTGAGACGATATTTTTCAAGCCAGTTAAGTAGAATGTTGAGTGTATATTCCAAGGAAAGGATTTGTTTGTTTCTCTTTCATTATTGCATAACAGTGTTTGCTAATTGCCAAAAGATAACCACTTTGGGCAGCGCCTGTGGCTCAAAGGAGTAGGGCGCCAGCCCCATATACCAGAGGTGGTAGGTTCAAATCCAGCCCCAGTCAAAAAAAAAGAAAAAAAAGGTAACCACTTCATCCAAGTTACTGACTGGGGTGGGAGGCATGGAGTCTTAAAAATATCTGCAGTAAGCCAGTACTCTGTTTTGACTATGCAACCTTATCAGATATGTTGGATTGGATATCCCTTAGTTAAGCCTTCCCATTGAAGGAAAAAAAAATCATGTGACCTTCTAAAAAATACATCTGAGACGTTCTTTATTTTTAGTTAATTCTATCCTTTTTTATTGATTATAAAATTTATTGATTATAGAATTCTATCCATTTTTATTGATTATAAAATTTGCATAGGCACACTATAATTTTTAAACCAATGGTACACGTATTTTAGTGAAATAGGAACATATAAATATGCTATATAATAACTACATGGAACTTAATCATTCTTTATGCTGCCATTAGTCACTCTGTCAGCTAAGAGTTAGCAGGTTGCTTACTAGGATTCTTGGTTGCAAGCAACAGAAACTGATGCTAGTAATATTAGGCAAATGAAGCATTTGTTGGCAGGCTCTAAGGGGCTAACAAAAATTAAGAGAAGCCTGGGATGACCGTTCTTTGAAAACAGGCATAAATCTGTAACTTTTTAAGTGACACAATAGCAAGAAATACGAAAAATAATCACAACAAAGAATAAATCAGACCTGCCCAACATCATCACAAATATGACCCCAAGCATCCCTAAATCCTATCCTATTAGTTCAGAACTCAAAATCTAGGAGGAGGGACCCTGCTTATTTAATTTTCACATGCCTATTTCCTGACAGAGGAAGAGACACTCGTTCCCTTTCTGTGGTCGCAGCTATTTATGTATAAAAATACACATAATTTGAAATTGCCCAAAAAGTAGACTGTAAAACAAAAGGAATTTTTTCCGATAGGTGAGGTTGAGCTCAGTATTAAAATATAGAACTTAATTGCAACTCTCTATAGCTATGAATTTTGAGACAATTGCCCGTCTCCCAAAGCCTTATTTCCCCACTTAACCAGCAAAAAGTAGGAAGTCAGTTGTACAATTTACAGGCTAGGGATGACACCGATTAGTTTAAAAGCAAAAGCCCAACAACACTGACACTGGGTTTTCCCAAGGAACCAACATAGCTTCAGGAAGATAAAATGCCAGTATGTGGCTATTCGTATATACAAAATTTTCTATCAGCTTTTTATTCTCACTTTTTTTGTAATGGATCTATTCATATTTTATATTTTATTTTTTTATTTCATATTACTATGAGTATGCAGATATTTAGGTTACATTGTTTTCATTTCTAAGGTAAAGTTCAAGTTCAGTCCTTCATCCATTTTCTCCCCCTTTTTAAAATATGAGCTGACAAACAAAGACTGCCAAATTCTTTAGGAAAACTTCCAACATGAAAGGGAACAGTTTAAACATACAAATAGAAAAATTAAAGGATTTGGAGGAGCATAAAAACTTTTTTTTTAAATCTATCATTAGTATACTCAAAAATAAGAGATAATATTATATCCATAAAACAAGAAGAGACATTTAGATAACAAAACAAAGCTTTTGGCAATTAAAAATAAAAAGCCACACACAGTAGCTTGGACCTCTAATCCTAGCTACTCAGGAGGCTGAGTAAGGAGGATCATGTGAGCCCAGGAGTTTGAGGGTGGAGAGAGAGATGCATCAAATCACTGGACTCAAGTTGGGGACAGAGCAAGACCTTGTCTACTAAAAATTAAAATCAAATAATATAAAATCAAATAGAACAAATTTTAATCTCAGTAAAAAATGTGTTATAGAATTGAGGAAATTGCTCAGAAATTGTTGGGAAAAGACATAGAACTGAATTGTGGGAGAGAATATGCAACCTTAATACCACATGCACCTTCTAGGTTCTACGTACAGCCTTTCGACTGAATCCAAATTTTACAGAACAAATCCTTTTATTTTTATTATACATTTTTCTTTGTATTTTATATTTTTATTTGATTTTTAAAATAGGTTTCAAAAAAAAAATAATCCCTGCAATTGACTGGCACAGTTTGAAGGTTGGTAAGCTGTAAGGGCTAAATAGATGGCTGCTATGCTCATGACTTAGTTCTAACTTCCCCCACCTGGTTGGTACCACCTTGGCAAACATTTATGGGAGTCAGGTACACCAGTCTGGTATCAGCTTTTGAAATCAATGCACTATATTTCTGTGGAAATGGAATTTGTGAATAGTTGCATAGCTCAGTATTATTCTTAATTCTGTCTGCTTAACAGCCTATGATGTCAAAGAAGACCAAGAGAACAATGAAGGAAGAAAACAGATTTCTTCGTGAGGATTGGGAATTGAAACATTATCTTGTTCCTGTAAAAGATAAGATGATTTGCTTGCTTTGTAATAGTGCAATATTAATATTAAAGAATTTCAATGCTCTTCAGCATTATAACACTCATAAGGATGACAAATATTTCAAATTAGAAGGAGAGGCTTGAAAGGTTGTATTGCAAAAATTAAAAGATGAAGCAAAAGCAAAGATAATTCTTTCAAGCAGCAATAAAAACCTTTAAATAATGGCACAGAAGCAACTTATAAAGTAGTTAATTAATTCAGGAGGAAAGAGAAGCCATCCACTGATGTAGAAATTGTGAAAGAATGCATTGATGAGGTTGTAGGATGCTTAGACGCTGAGAACATTTTTAAAGTGCAAACAACTGCCTCTTTCAAAAAGAACCACAACTGACTGGCAGCCTGAATTAGCCTTCAACTTAACAAAACAACTTCATGCACTACTTCAAAAAGAATATATATATTATTCAATGCTTTGCATGAATCATCTGATACTGCTGACTTGACATAGGATTTATACTTCATTTGGTTCATGACCGAAGATTTTTCTCTGCCACAAAAAGTTACTCACTTTGGGAACTACTGCAAAGACAACACGGGGAATAGGTTTCTTCAAGAACTTTCAAGATGAATGTTGCAAATTTGGACCAAATTTGGTAAATTTAGTGAGTGTATGTACAGGCGGTGCACCTTCCATGACAGGAAAACATGAAGGGATTATTGTGCAGATCCCAAAAGTATTAACAGATCCGGATGCTCTCATTTCTTCTTATTGTATTTTACATCAGCAAAATCTTCATACTAAAGCTACTATTTTAAGTGACGCTTTGCAATATAAGTATTGCTAATTATACTCATGCAAATGTAACATGGCATGCGTCAGTTTTGTAACACGCTAAAGTTGAACCATGAGGTATTCAGCGTGGATTTGCCTTATTCTAAAGTATGTTGGCTATTGCAGGGACAGGTGCTAGGCAAAATTTTATCTCTGTGAGAACAGACAGTTAAAATTTTATGAAGAACAGGATCAGCAATGGGAATTATTAAGAGAAGATTTCTGTAGGAATGCACATTTTTGTGTCAAATCAGAACAACTTGAGTATTTCTTTGCAAAGAAAACCTAAGTCTATATATGACATGTGGCAAAAAAAACCCAGAAAGTTTCGCTGAACATTTTCCCCAGTTAGCAAAGGTCATTGATGAGCAGGACAATATATGTAAATTGTGTGAAGAATATGCAGCTGTTATAGACCTATCAACTGGAGAAGACAATGAAAGCTTCACTGACTTTGAGAATCATGCCAGCCACACCTAGATGATATCACCAGGACACCTAAAGAACCACAGACGGAACTGGTTGAGCTCTTAGTAGATGACATTTTAAGCCATTTTTTGATGTAAGAAAGATCCAATTCAAATGTGAAAAATGCAGTAAAATATTCACACCTTGAGCAACATGCCTGAAAAATGCTTTCTTGCTTTTTAATCATGTGTTGCAGTGAATCTACAGTCTCCGACCTAACTTAAATCTTTAAGGTCACAAGTGACTGATACCCATCCGAGGATCAACTAAAACTGCAGACCTCCATGCTGCGATCAAATATTCAAATGCTTCCCAACAAAAAGCCAATATCACAAAGTCGTTAAAATGGTAATTAACTTTAAAATTAACAAATTGTTTTCATTTGTTTAATTATGAAGTGCATAGTTAGAATTTTTAAAAATAATGGCCATTTTTATGTATATCTAATTGAAGATTCTGGAGCACAGCTTTATTTTATTATAGTTAAATTCATGTGAATTTCCAACATGGAAATGTTCCTCATCCCTGGGCTAATGTAATTAGAAGATCTTCTGAAGCACTTGCACATCCAGATACTCTTTGAAGAAAGAAAGGTAATGAGATTCCAAATTAAAAAGGACTACAAATTACTCTCCCATTACTCTCCCTGCACTCATGGTGGGACCACACCTACGGTGTATCTTACAAAGTGAAATTTACTAGGTGTGGAATTCAAATGTCTTAACACAATAACTAAGAAAATGCCCTGAAGGCTATGTTAACCACTTTGATGAAAACATTTCAAATTGTATATAAAACCTGCACATTGTACCCCATGATTGCATTAATGTACACAGCTAGGATTTAATAAAAAAAAAAAAAAAAACACAGCCATGATTTAATAATAAATAAATAAATAAATAAAATAAAGGACTACTAACTTCTCAGCACAAGGGATGAAATAGAACCTCACCAAAGTACATTATCACTAAATCTCAGAACCCTGGGGACAAAAGGAGAAATCTAAGAACTTCCAGAGAAAAAACAGGTCATTGCAAAAGATCAAGAACTAGAATATACGAATTTATAAACAGTAACTAAAAGAGTGAAATAATAGATGAAGACATAAAGTTTAGGCATATTTTTTAGATATATAGAGATAAATTCAAAAAAAGGTATAGCTAAAATTTATGAAACTTGGTGCCACAGGGAGGCTGGCTACCTGAAGGTACATAGAAGCTTTTGTAAATAACAAAATTTACATAATCATTTAATTTATTTTAAAAACAATTTGTATGTGCATAATTTGAAAAAAATTAATTGAAAGAAATTGTATGTATATAACTGAAAAAGAATCAATCGTTAGGTCTCCAGCAGCAGACAGTGTGTAGGGGAGAGAGAGAGAGAGAAGATAACTTGTTCATACTTACTTAGAGGGGCATATTCCCTACACTAGAGAATGAGTTGACACCTATTCTGTTGAAAATGTCTGAAAACCAACTCAAAATAGCTTAAACAACAGAACTGTGGTTAGATTTGTTGCCTCTCATAGCTAGAAGGATCCTGAGGCAGCTGGGAATATCAAAGGCGGGCCTGCAGGAATCACGACTTGAGGATTTTGCTTGCCTGCGTCTTTACTTGGCTGCATCACAGGGAGGCTTTCCTCATAAAGCAGGTAAGAAGGCCACAGGAGGCCCACATTCACGATTTTCCCACCTTAGCAACACAAGTGGAATGAACTCTTTTTCAACCTAGGAGGCACGATCTGTTTGGAAAGGATAATTGGGTCCAACCTGACAGAGCTCAAAGAATGGCTGGGCCTGAGTCAGAAGCCCATCCCATTGGCCAGATTTGGCCAAGGCATTCGCATCCTCTAATCTGAGCTTTGACTGCAGCCCCGCAAGGGCAACTAGTTTCATGAGGTTACAACCTGTAACAACTTTGCCTCAACTGATGGCTCTCCTTCTGCTTTGGAGCTTTGGTGATGCCTTGGCATGAGCTACCTTTGGGAAAACTGCTGCAAACCTGCAGGGCAGAGAGTTAACATCCCCTGGGCAGATCACTGGGAGCCAGTGAAAAAATGGTGGGTTCTCTTCTGTCCCCCAGGCAACTTCAGAGGTGCAGTCTCATGGCTGCAGAAGATCTCAGTGGGCTTAGCACCCACTGCCTTTGGGAGTGACCAACTCAAGAACACCCTTAGATTAACTTTCCTTCCTTCAATGTTTCTCTCCACTAACTTTTACTAGATATCTATTTTAGACGCCATAACCCATTGATCTCAGATACTTCACCAGTGCCCTACAGATAACCTGAGCTCATTCATTTCAGAAGACATAGTTTAGACACTATTTATTTTCATATGGACTGAGTCCTCCAATAAATCCTAATTTAACATAAGACCAATTATTAAGCAGAGGACAAATTAGGCAAACAAATGTGAAAAATATTTTAGCACATACTATGAAGCAGTAGAAATGATTTGTAGTATGATGGGAGCCCTCCAGCTATGGAGCAATTGATGTGAGACATTCTTAAGAAAGAAGCATATTAAAGTGATAGTAAATATGTAAGTGATACTTAATTTATACAACCTCATTAAAGACTAAGCCAACTTTTCTTAAACAAGCTTCTGAATTACTATACTCTTAGTCAAAGAATAAGACAAAATATTTTGTGTTCTCTGGGATGTTTCTAAGTTTGACCGATTTAGGTACTATCATTCTTTAAAAGGAATGGTTTAACTTCTTTATTTATTGGTTTTCAAATGATTGTTTTCTTTATCTATTGACTAAACAAATTAAATGTTTGTATTTATATAAAAGACACATATTCAGGTTATACGTGGATCAAATCATTGAGGCTTCAAACTTTACCATTAATAACAGTGTAAATATGAAAGGTATAGGATGACTAGTCTGAATTTCTATGTAAACATCATCTATAGTCTCCATATTATGTATTATAACTTTCCATATTTATGTTTTATGTTTCCCCATTAAATTATAACAACCTTGAAGACAGAGAATCTTACAATTCTTTGCATGTCCTTTGGTTCCTAATAATAATGAACATTACCTGTAGAAGATGAGAAATAAATGTTTTGCTCATTCATTCATTTTAATGATTATGACAATAACTTTTTTAGTAAGAGAAATAATTGTTCTTATAAACAATAAATAAGAAGAAATAAAAAATCAGACACTCATCACAATATCACTGTCCAAGGATGACCAATAAGAAATATTGTATTTATTTATTTATTTATTTTTGAGAATGAATCTATCTTTGTTGCCCTCAGTAGAGTGCTGTGGCATCATAGCTCACGGTCGTGGGCTCAAGCAATCCTTTTGCCTCAGCCTCCTGAGTACCTGGGACTATAGGCAACTGCCAAATGCCTGGCTATTTTTTAGAGATTTGGGGCTCACTCTTGCTCAGGCTGGCCTCAAACTCCTGACAGGCTCAGGTGATCCACCTATCTTGGCCTCCCAGAGTGCCAGGATTACAGACATGAGTCTCAGCCCCGGGCCCCCAATAAGAAATATTTAGTGTGTGTTCCTCTAGTCTTTTTTTTTTATTTTACACAGACACCCCCACCCACACACAGATGTGTGCTGATTTGTGTGACGTATATGTACATATTTAATGATATGAGATTGTATGAAACACACTACTTTAAAATATCAATTTATTTAAATATCACAGTCATTTTTTTCATTACTTCATTAGAAGTTACATTTTAAAATTAAAAACTAAACCTTACTGTAATTAAATCATTTAGAGCAGGAATCTGTAAAGAAAAGTATTTCCCTCTCCTCCCAATCCATGTCTATGAAGTAATAATTATTAGAATTTTGTGCCTAGCCTTCCACAGCTTTTGCTATATGTTTCTACGAATGCAGATAAACAGAAAAACATAAATGTGTGTAAGATGTTAAGTCATTAACTGCATTTTCATATACCCTTTGGAGCACAATGAGGAAAAATGATTTAGAAATGTCAGCATATTGGTTGTTTGGTTGATAAGACTGGTGCATTAAAATTGAATAAAAGTTGACAAACACAATGTGATTTCTATTAGACTCCTCATTAAACTCCCTTTTATTAGTACTTAGATTCTGAATTTACATGGTCAGTCTTGAGAAATATCTTTGGTAAATATTTGGTTCCTATAGAGACAAAGGATGAGCAAATTACTCCTTCTGCAATTTTCACTGGGGTCTCTACAGATGAATATCTATTAAATTCAATAACAACTCAACATTGACTAAAACTATCTCCTCTCAAGTGCCAAAGAAATATTTGTTGTTATCTTATTTGGTGTGTAGAAAATTGGACTCAGATTCTTTCCAACCTTTTCTTAAAAGGGCCCATAGGAAAATAACTTGGAGATTAATTCAATAGTCATTGAGTTTACAGAATGAGACACCTATGAAATTATTAAAAACACTTAAATTCACAGAGTTGCTTGTCAAATTTACTTTACTCTAATTAAACAGTTGTTTTCATCCCTTCTTATAATTTATTTTACTCTAGATAAGAGGCAAATGTATCAGTCTCTGAATACTATTAAATATTTCCCTCCTAATGTAGCATCAACAAAGTCTTGCTGAATTAATGAATTGTGTGTGTGTTTGAAAGTGGGATTGTACTTGTCTAATTGTGGCATCAGTTGTCATGGAGACTATCAGCCAATCAGTGAATAAACGCCCTTACTTGGCAGTGTTTGGGTGAAGAAAGCTTTGTGCAGTTGTCAGCCTGAGATTTATGATGGTAAAACTATATTTGGCAGGCAAATCAATGTGTTGACCACTCTTTGTGTTTCTGCCCTCATTTTAAGTCAACCCTTGATATTCAGCTAGAATATTAAGAGACCTTGGGTCTTAGGAGCAGTTTTGTTATTAATAGATCACTTTTATAAACTGTGTATGGGATGACTAGCTATTTGTATACATATCCAATGAAGGCAACCCTGGTATTTCTTTGTGTTTGTAATTGCAAATGTCAGACCTTGAAAGCAAGTGGGTATTGGAGGATATCTTTTTATGTCTACTATTAAAACATGTCGAGTGATCTATAAATTACCCCACATAGATAAACAGTGGATTAAAATTAGGCACTTTCACTCTGTCATCACTATAATATTAATCACTAGAGTTTGGGTCTTTAATGTTAATATATACCTTTTAGCAGTATATGTCACTACATATTGAATTACATGATAGCTGACAGATTTTTAAATCAAAACATTTTTTTCTTCTAATGTCATAACAAGATAAGAATAAAGAGTAATTTTTGCTTACATAGCATATTGTTTAATCTTTGCATATGCTGTTTTTATTGTTTATATCTGCAATGAACTAAGATTTTTTCTTATCAGTACCTGTTTTTATTCACATACACACCAAAATGAGTGGTAAAGTTTTCATTTAATATACAAAGAACTATGCAAAGTAATGTCCACAAAATCAATACAACCTTACTAAATTTTTGTAAAACAAAATTGGGGCAAAATACCAAATCCTTTTCACCAGAATAAGTTATTATCTAAAAACATATTATTAAGAAGATAAGAAAATACATGACTTTTATATCCTAATCAACCCCAAAAAAGAAAGCTTAACTTATACAGCCTATGGTAAAGAGTGATTCAATTGCTTTCACTCTATAAATTCTATTTAGAGAGTATAAATAAATTGCATGTCATTAGCTGATGTAAAATAAATCCGCTGAAGAGTAGTAAGGTATGGTGGCTTAAATGTTAGTTAATACCCGAACCAAAATTCCTTCTCTAAGCTGCTATACTAATTTTCCCATCTGATACTGCACAAATCCATATGGAAACTGAATCTTGTGTGGAGTAAGCATGTAACAAGGTAATAACACTTTGTATAGAGTAAGAGAACAAACGCAACAAGCTTACTTCTCCTATTGCCCATTGGCCCAAGTGAAAAGTAGATCCTTCCTCATTCAGCTATTTCCATTTTGAAGCCATTGTGCTCACAGGATTGTGTGTGTCCCCTGACTATGAGACCCACAAGGGTAAGAACGTTATCATACTCACCACTGTGCCTTCAGCATCATACTCACCCCTGTGTCTTCAGCATCATACTCACCCCTGCGCCTTCAGCATCATACTCACCGTTCTGTCTTCAGCATCACACTCACCCCTGCGCCTTCAGCATCATACTCACCGCTCTGTCTTCAACATCACACTCACCGCTCTGTCTTCAGCATCTTACTCACCGCTGTGTCTTCAGCATCATATTCATCACTGTGTCTTCAGCATCATACTCACCGCCGAGTCTTCAGCATCATACACACCGCCGTGTCTTCAGCATCATACTCACCGCCGTGTCTTCAGCATCATACTCACCGCTCTGTCTTCAGCATTTTGAACAATGCTTGGCGCACAGTCAGCTTTCAGAAAAGTTTGAGTGAGTACATGTTAAATTGCCTTTTCAGAATTTATTGTTTTTCGGTCACAATGTGTGTATTCCTCATGTGTGAGGATACAGCACCAAGGCGCCACTGTGAACCAGACTGAATTTCTTGGCAGAAATTGTGACTTCTTCACCTCCAGAACTATAAAAAATGAAGTAAATTTCTGTTGATTATTAAAGCAATATAATTTATTAATGAAAATTTAAAATGAGTGACTTATTTTTCTTACTTAAACTCAAATATATTCAATTAATCAAATAAAAATTATCCTACCTCTGATTGATAAGTATCAAAAAACAAATTCATGAAAATGAGGGAAAAAAATGTCTTGAAAGGTGGCTAGAAAGTAGCTTTAAAATAAAGTCATATATTACTGATGAGTTTTTAAATACTATATGAAATTGCATTTTAAAAATAACATCAGAATACCAAGAGACCCTGAACATAGCATAATAACAATATCTTTTATTTTTGTGTCCTTTCACAATTCTTGAGGCATTTTCACATATATTTTCTCATTTTCTTATTCCAGTTTTACAGATAAGGAATCTAAAGGACAGAAAATTCAAAGAACTTGTCCAAAAATAGAAGAACGTTATTTTGATGCCAAATCTAATCATCTATCTCCTATGAAAACAGAATGTTTTTTAAATTCCATATCTTACATATCTCTATTTATTACAAATGACATGTCTGGATTAAAAGGAAATAGGTCTGGCAGGCTTAGCAGCATATTAGTTAGTTTTATATTTTAAGAAATTTTTAAAAATCCAAAATCTCGAGATTCTTTTCTACAGCATATTAATAATAACAAAGCACAGTTGTCCATCTTGGGAAAAATAAATGCCACAGGCTGTGATAGGCTTTTAAAGTAACATGTAGGGTTTGATATCACCGAGAACACATATCAGGCAAAAATTTCTCCACGGGACATAAAATATTTGGCCTAGAGCTAACTGGAAGTTAATCAGTCCTGTGCCACTTGTTTTCTTGTGTGTACACAGCCCTGTACCAGGAACGAACAGTGCGTGGCTCCAACCCGATGACCCTATATAAAACTCAAGGCAGAGGGTGTCAGAGAGACACTGCAATCCACCACAGTCACTCCTTCCGTCTGGTTAATTATCCTGATATCTCACATGACTTTCTTGGCTTCTGTTCCATTTCAAATGCATGGTTTACTTTGCAATGGGGGAAGCAGTTGACTAGGCCTTTTAAAAGAAAATACTTGAACATTTAACATGGCTTACACTGACTATAGTCTCTGATATTTTTCATATCCCAAATGTTCTATTCAAGAAAAAATTACTATTGGCATAATAATTTAATTCAATCTTAATACTATATTACTGCAAGGAGGTGTTGTTTGGGTAGAATGACTGTCTGTGGCAGTAAAGAGCACCTGCTACCCTAGTTGTGTTTAAAGGGATCTTTTCATTCTGAAGAACATTGGACAGTAAAATCCAATATATAAAGTATAAACTTATATGTCATTAGTATTTATAGGAATAAAAAAAATAAAGTTTTTACTTAAATCTACCTTGGACACACTCACTTAATAACATGTACAAATGAACATTTGATAAATTCCCTTTAAAACTTAAAGTATACACTGACTATAAAACAGCATTAAAACAACTGATAACATTTAAAAAATATTCATATTTTGCTATGTAGGTAATTGAAATATATATCCATAGGATCTCAAGTAAAAATATTATCATTGTTACGCACATACAAACTCAAGTATATAAAAATTACAATGGTTTACTGATTTGACTATGAAATATATAATTTCTGCATATAGGATTTTAATTTTATTAATGTCCTTACTAATCAGTGACATATGTTATTTACTCAGTTTAAACACTTCTATGCAAATTCAAAACTTACCATTTTCAAGTTACTACTTCCTGATAATTTTACTTTCTTTCTATTCTTCCATTCTTTTTTCCTTTTAAATGTCTTAAAACTATTTAAGAAGAAAGGAATAAAGAGGAGAAATGTGACTCAATCTTGACCAATTAAACTAATAAAAAGAGAAAAACATCTATTTCTTAACTTACTGACAAATTCCAACTACTGTGGTCAAACTCGGAATAATTTACAGATTTAGAACATTTCTTTTGCTTTATTTTAGTTTAAACATTAAAATGTTACTTCTTTTATTTAAAGTCTTGATCAGTTTTTTTTTCCATACAAAAGGCATCTCCTGGATTTCTGATGAAAAGTTCATAAGTTGTAACGTTAGACATACTGAGAAAAATGTCTTGGTAAGAATTATCGACAGTTGATTGGCCAGGCAAAATGGCTCACACCTGTAATCCTAGCACTTTGGAAGGCCGAGGTGGGAGGATTGTTTGACCCAAGAATTTGAGGTTGTAGTGAATTATTATGATATCATGGCATTAGTCTAGGCAATAGAGTGAGACCCTATCTCAAAAAACCAAAAAAATTACCGATAATTAATGCATAGCTTGGTAAACAAACAAGTAGTTTTTGCTTGCTAAAAACAATTATCTTTTGGGATACATACATCATTACTGAGACAATGGAGAGAAACGTATGGCAACCTTTTGGTCTAGGTTTTTAAAGGATTTTGGAATTCTATGCATAATTTTCTCTCACTGATACCCAATTATCTACAATTTAATTGTCCAAAATATATTGTCTTTATCTACTGGTATTGCTATTCCAGGATATTATTTTCTACAGAAAGATTAAGTATTAATACTTAACTTACTGTTCTTTTGACAATATAACCTAAGCGTAGCTCAATAGTATATCTGATCTTTCTCTTAGCTTCTTTTTAAAAAAATTTTTATGGACTTACATGTTTTTTCAGAACTACTGAACCAAGTAAGGACTAGTATTTCAACTACTTACAATCATCTATTTGAGATAATGTTACCGAAAACTTTTTTTTGTTAATGTTTAGTCAAAACTCTTTCTTTACTAATTTTATAAAATAACTTTAAAATTAAAATAGCTTAATGCCATATTATTATGAAGAAAAAAATTCTATGTCACCTGAAATACAGAGTAATGGCTAAGAAAATCTCTTTTCCATTGGTTAGAAAAATCATTTGATATAAGAAAACAAGTGTGAATTAAAGTTCTAGAAAACCTTATAATTGATTTATAAATCTTTCTGCTTAATATTATAGTGATCCACCTTCTATTTCAAGTAGGAATTTTGTTTCATCTGTCTGCATTCTCCATCCCCTGGGCCTCTGCTCACCTGCGGGCCTGTGAGTGGGGCTTTGTCTGCATTTGCGGCCATTCCCGTCCCTTGCACCCCACCTGAGCTCCGCCTCCCATCAGATACCTGTCCCCAACCCCCACCCCATCCATGGAAAAATTGTCTTCCATGAAGCCAGCCCCTGGTGCCAAAAAGCTTGGGGACCACTATCCTACATAGTTTTGTTTCATTTTTGGCATTAATATCACCAGGGTATTTTTGATCAAACTAAGTTCAATGTATATTAAGTAATAGTATTTTTCACTGATAGAAAAATGACTATTTTACCTGCATATACAATTTTTAATCTCATTTTTATCCAGCTTTTTAATCTAATTAACTGTTGTACACAATTTTCTACTAGTAATTCCAAGAAAACACAAATTGCTGGACCCCACACCTCACAATTTTGGTTTTGATGAATTTGAGAACAGGTCCAGGAAATTACATTTCTAACAAATTCCTAGGTAATGCTAATGCTGCTGGGCTGGAAATGAGCTTCAAGAAATACTGAGTTTAAAAAAAAATACATGTTAGAAAATCAGAAAGCTGGACAATCCATTGTGATCATCCATCTTAAGAATTAGAATAGCATCTTAAAACCAAAAAAAGTTGAACATGAATGAAGTTAAGAGTGGACAATAATGAAATAGAGTAGACAGAGAGGATCATCAGAGCCCAAAGACATTTCTTCCAAAAAAAGACAACTGTAAGCAAGAAAAAAGACAATAATAACCAATAGGAATGATACATATCCCAAAACATAATACATGAATATTTTGAATAACTATATGCCAATAAATTTGAAAAATTAGATAAATGTTTTAAACTTTCTGAAAAACATAGCTATTTTGTTGTTATACAAGAAGAAAGTAAAATCTCTATTTTAAACATTAAATATGTGAGTCAAAAATTTCCAACAAAGGAAACTCCAGGCCAAAATGGAGTTATTATTTTTATTTAAAGAAGAAATATAATTTTGAACAACCTCCAACCCCCAAGAATAAACCTTCTCTTACTGTACCCTTTTTCATGGAGATAGTTTTGCTCAGTTTACAGCTTTAGTTCTTGCACAGTAAGTATATTCTTTTTTCCTTTTACTCTTTTTTTTTTATTCAACATAATTTAAGTGTTCTGTGAGATAAAAAAGTTAGGTTCCAGTGCACTCGGAGATAAAAAAGGTTGAAAAACACTGGTGGAATCTCTTGTATAATCCATCCAATCACAACAATTACATTTCCTATATCTAAAAATTCCATTTGGTTGGCCATTCTTGAAAGTCTCGGGCTTCCTGCTCATTTTTATTTCACTTTTTATTTTCTTACACTTGTACTATGCTATGCTCGTTTTTTATATGCTGTGTCTGATAATTCCATTATCTAAACTCTTCAAGTGGAGACTTAAATCACTGTTGAGTGTGTTGACTCTCACTCCTAGTGCCTTATTTCACTTTGTGTTTGGTGATTTCCTTTTTATTATGAGCTCAAATTTTATTGAATTTGACCTATAGGAATAGCATGGGCATATATTTGGGATTTGTGGTTCTGGAAAGGATTTGTGGTGTAGTCACAGGACCACTTTAACACTTGCAAGTTTCTAGCTTAATGCAAGAATCAGAGGTCCATCCCTTCTGAGTGCGTAGAGGTCTGTTGTTAAGCCTCTTGGTCCCAGCACTGCTGTTGACATTGACTTCTAGGATTTCTCTGGCCCTAGCATATCAAATTGTAATTAGTTTATTTCTCAAACTTTCTTGAGAGCCTAGCAATGCATCAACAACATTCTTGATGCACATCATCTGGGAGCTGGGTTGTCCTGTAGCAGAAAGATTTCCGGATATCTAGTCCTGCACACTACCAGTAGCAAAAATCCCCAGAGTAATATTTTTCACAGTAAAAGCTTTGTAAAAGTACATATAAGCCCAAATGAAAAAGGAAAACAAAATCTCCCAATACTGTGCCATCTACATAATCCCAGTTAATAATTTGGTGAGTATTTTTCAAACATAATACACACTCACAGAACATAGATTAGGTGATGGAAAGATAGAATTTTTTTAAACTATTTGCCAGACATGCACTGTGAATGTTAAGACCTCTACCTTCTTCTCCTCCTCCTCCCCAATCTATGCAGACAGCATTAGTCAATTATTGATTTCCACCTTCTTCATCTCCCCCTGCCCCAATCCATGCAGACAGCATCAGTTGATTACTGCTTTCCAATTCCTGGGACTAGTAGCTTCATGTATTATCATCAAATTCATAACAACAAAAAATTATAGAGAATAAATCCCAATCATTGGGGTTACCTGTTATGCTGATGGCTTCTTGATGGTCTTTTGTTCCTTTTTTAAAAGTTAATACGTAATGTTCATTTATTTTTTAGAGTGTTTAGAAACTAAAATCAGCTGAAGCAATTTATGAAACTCATAAAGAGAATTATATTATTTTTAACTAATGAAATATTCATAAAATATATTATGGAGAGCATATTTAAGAAATAAAATTGTCACCTCCAAAATAGTAAATGTCAACACAAATATGGCACAGGAGGAAAATGTTCCAGGTATCAGAGCAGATTAACAGACATGTAATATAAATGAGATGTGCTATGCCACAAATAATCTTCACCCTACTGAGTCTTTAATTAGCAGAATGATACTGGCGCTTAAAGGCATACAGGAGAGACACAGACCTGTCCTCACAGCTGTAAATTTTGATTCTAGTTCAAGAAGTCAACAAACCACAGCCCAAATCCATCCTGCCTTTTGATATGTAAATAAACTTTGATTGGAACACCACCGCGCCTATTTGTCTGCAGGTGCTTTTGTGCTAAAATGGAAGTTGTAACATTGAAAATATTTACTTTCTGGACTTTTACAGAAAATGTTTGCTAAGCCCTGCTGTTATTCAGGGGATGACTACAGTGAACTTAAGTTAAAGTCAGCAAGATTTCAGGTGGCCCTCATTGCCTCTAGTTCAGTTTCCCTCCTGCTTCTTCCAACTAGCAGATCACTGTCAACCCAAGTTGGCTCTGCCCTAAGGCTGGACCGCTCCTGCCGCAGGCTGCCAAGACCTACCTGAAGAGAGGTAAGTTCTAAGGATGTGCTAAACCAATCTGATCCTGTATGATTCAAATACACTTGGATTTTTTAACGAAATTTTAGGTCATCCTTTTCTAACCTCACATAGTTTCCTCTCCTTTACTTCCCTTAACAGAAACTATAAAACAGACAAATAAGGCTGGTAGTTCACTCCTGTGATTCTAGCACCTTGGAGGTTTGGGAGGGTATGGAAGGAGGATCACTTGAGCTCAGGAGTTTGAGACCAGCCTGAGCAAGAGTGAAACCCGATCTCTACTAAAAATAGAAAAACTAGCCCGGCCTTGTGGTGGCTGCCTCTGGTCCCAGCTACCCAGAAAACTGAGGCAAGAGGATCCGCTTGAGCCCAGGGTTTTGGGGTTCGTGAGCTATGAGACACCACTGAACTCTACCCTCTGCCCAAGGAGACAGAGCAAGACTACGTCTCAAAAAAAGAAAAGAAAAACTCAAAATACCAAATTTACAGTTCTAAAACAAAGATTTCCATATACAAGAAAAGGGTTCTGAGAGAGGACATTAGACCTTCAGGAACAGGACACATTCCAATAAAGATGAGGCATAGGAAGTTTACTATAGTCAAGCAGAATGGCAAAAACAGAAGATAAAGGCAGGAAGGGTCATGGAGTATCCAGAAGCAAAAATAAAACAAAATAAAAATCAGCAGGCCTGACACATTATCGTTACCATCGGGTCCACGAGGAAACTGAGGTTCATCTGAGAGGGTCAGCCCACGGCCCAACCAGAAGTTGGAGACGCCTGGATTTGATCCCAGACAGGCCAGCCCTAACCCCTACTCTTCACCACTACACCGCACAGCCTGAGATCAGTTTCTGCAGTTACACGTATCAATCTCCCCATGGTAGCAAATGCCAGGGAATCAGAACCACCACACCAAGAAGAGAAAACAGTAAAAAGAGAATGACGGAAAGAAAAATATTTGGCCACGGGAACTTACAAATATGCCTCAAATACCCCTAACTTCAATCAAAGGGAAATGAAGTATGAAATTATTGAGGGAGGCAGTACATGAAAATGAAGGCATTGATACTTCATTCAAACCTCTTAATATATAAAGTTAAATATTCACTCCATTTTTAAGTGAATGATTCTGTCAAAAAAATTAATTTTCTGAGCAATGAGGATATTCATTTAGCATGATTCCACCATCTGCAATTTATGAACCAAATTATACTCTTCTAGAAAAAAGGAAGTGCACACAATGCATTTAAACTACATCAGGACAAAATCAAAAATGTTTCCCTAAAATCGAAGAAATCACCATGTAAAAGTTAATCGTCTGCACCTTTAGCAGACAGTGACCATTACAGAATAATGTATAACAAATGCTATACCCAGATGGTTTTTAAAACTTTCGCACTTTATTCATGATATGTGAAGTCAGAGATCAATTCTCAACTGAAAAGAAGAATTCTCACATCCACACAGCAGTCAATAGTCTCAGTGTGGCAGACATGACCTTTTAAATACATTGTTGTTTGCCAAAGAGTTTACTTGGATCCTGGACAGAGATGCCCACCAGAGCCTGGCAGGTAATTTAAATAGGGAAAACAGCTTAGATGGACACTGCAAAGGTGAAGCAAAGGTCCACTTAATTGTTTCCATTAGGAAATGGGGGTTCACTGATGTTGGCTGTTCCAATTTTTCAAGAGAAGTTAAAACCCTAATCCATGGTCAATTTGCTTACATAAAGAAAACTATAGGCCAGGGGTAGAGGCTGATGCCTGTAATTCTGACACTCTGGGAGGCCTGGGTGGGTGGATCACCTGAGCTCAGGAATTAGAGACCAGCCTGAACAAGAGGGAGACTTCGCCTCTAAAAATAGCTGGGCCTTGTGGTGGGAGCCTGTAATCCCAGCTACTCAGGAGGCTGAGGCAAGAGGATTGCTTGAGCCCGAGAGTTTGAGGTTGCTGTGAGCTGTGACACCACAGCACTCAGGGTGACAAAGTGAAACTCAGAAAGGAAGGGAGGGAGGGAGGGAAAATGCCCAGTTAATAAAAAAATGTTTAAGATATTGAGCAGACTAAAACCACCAAAATAGAATTGCTTGCTAGGTAGACCAGTAGGCTGCAGCTTATCCATTTTGCTTTCTCTAATCTTATCTATTAGAGAATGAAACAAAGCGTAAATATACACAAAAGGAAAGACCATTAAGGAAAAGACATGGACTCTTTTATATATAACCACCTAATTACCAAATTTGTCTTTTACTTTTTCACTTTTCCCCTTTTTACTCATTTATTCCTTGTTTTATTTAACAAATATCTCCTCATCATCTTTTGGGTATCAAACTCAGCTGCTGGTGGAAGAAAAAAGCATGTAATCAAATAATTATAGCGACTTACCTTATCCCGGTTAAGATACACACCAATGTACTGGGAAAGCACGGAATAGAAAGAGTCGACTCTCCCCGGGAAGGTTAGAGAGTCTCACTGGACTTAGGGGCAGCCCTCAGTTTTCTTTGCTCCGCACCCATCCCCTTTCTGCTGGTGACATTGATTCCATTTTCATTGGAGGAATATTTGAGACAGGATAAGTTAGTAAAGGCAACAGAAAACTTTCATTTCTTGCTTACACTACAAGTTATTATTCGTGCTACATTTGCTGCATAGGATAGGGAGGGGTTCATTTGACCACGAGCACTCTGGAACCACGGCTGACACATGTTCCACCTTCCTTAACTGCTCCATCTGGAATACACGGCAGATACAGCTACAGGGACTTGCACTGGCCCTTCTTTGCTTTAGCTTAGACGTGATAAGTCACGTTCTCCTGGGGCTCATTGGTTCGAATTAGTCAGGTGGTTTCATCTAACTTCAAGGAGGCTTGAAACAGGGGCGGACATTCTATATCCAATGCCAACCTGTCCATCAGCGTATTCTACCAGCCCATAGTTGAGACATGAATATATTACTTTAGCTTAGGTAATCCGATAATTTCTTCCTTTGAATCTTAAACCTTGAATTGAGTCTCATAGAGCAAAAAAAAAAAAGAAAGAAAGAAAGAACTAACCAATTTATTCCAAGGCCCTTGTCTGTGTAAAGAGGCTATTCATTGTTTCCTCCAGTCTGAACTTCTGAACTTTTTTTTTCTGTGCCTTGAATGTTAAATTTATTTATTTGTTTTTGGGGGTATACCATGTTTTTCAAAAAATTCATTTCATTGCCTAAGGTAGTCAGAGTCACTTAACAATCCATCAATGATAACCAATACACTGGAAGAGGTAATATGCAAAGTAAATTTTATAGGATGAATAAGAGTTTGATATGATATATGAGCTGGTGTGGCATGAGCATGAAGTCAAGGGCAACAGACGGTCAGCCAGAGAAGCAAAGCAGAGACACGCCAGGTACGAGTGGTTTTGTGTGGGTAGAAGAAAGAATGGGTAAATAGCAGTGTGTCGGGGAAGGAGAAAGGAACTGGAGCCAGGGACAGAACAATAAGAACATCTACACTGTCCTGACGAAGTTTAGATGTTCGCCTGTGGGCAAGACACCTTCCTCAGCCAGAGATACATGGCCACAGACAGTAAGGAGCGATTGAAGGCTTTTAAGTAACTGCAACTTCACCATATTTCACTTAAGCTTTAATTTTATTAAGATAAATTTCATATACCATAAAATTAACCTTCTAAACTATATAATTCAGGGATTTTTTTGATATAGTCACAGTCACGAAACCAGCACTGCTGTGTAATTTTAAAACATTTTTATCAGCCCAAAAGGAAACCCTATACCAATTTTTTTCTGTTCTTTTTTTTAATTTTTTTATTAAATCATAGCTGTGCACATTAATGCAATTATGGGGTACAATGTCCTAGTTTTATATACAATTTGACATACTTTGATCAAACTGGTTAACACAGCCTTCACCACATTTTTCTTAGTTATTGTGTTAAGATATTTATATTCTACTCTTTGTAGATTTCACATGTACCCTTGTAAGATGCACCGCAGGTTTGGTCCCACCAATTATCCTCCCTCCACCCATCCTCCCCCCACCCCTCCCTCTCTTCTTTCCCCTTCATCTTGGGCTGGAAGTGGAACTCATTATCTTCTTCTCAGATAGGTTGGGTTATAGATTTCATTTGGAAGTGTGAGTGCTTATAAATTAGCTTCATAGTAGGGCTGAGTACATTGGATACTTTTTCTTCCATTCTTGAGATACTTTGCCAAGGAGAACATGTTCCAGCTCCATCCATGTAAATATGAAAGAGGAAAAGAAAAGTCACCATCTTTCTTTAAGGCTGCATAATATTCCATGGTATACATGTATCACATTTTATTAATCCATTCGTGGATTGATGGGCACTTGGGCTTCTTCCACGACTTGGCAATTATGAATTGGGCTGCAATAAACACTATGGTGCAAATATGTTTGTTATAAAGTGATTTTTGGTCCACTGGATATGTACCTAATAGAGGAATTGAAGGATTGAATGGCAGGTCTATTTTTAGATCTCTAAATGATCTCCAAACATCTTCCCCAAAGGAGTGTATTAGTTTGCATTACCACCACCACCCTTTATCTATTAGTAGTCACAACCTATTCCATTCCTTTTCTCCTGTCATCCACCAGTCTACTTTATATCCCCAGGCATTTGTCTTTTCTCGATATTTCACAGAAATGGAGTCATACAGCACGTAATCTTTATGGACTGGCTCCTTTATTTCCTTAGCATAATGTCCTGAAGATTCATCCATGTTGTAATATAGTAGTGCATCATTCCTTTTCTGGCTAATATTCTCTGTGTGCATGTACTACATTTTGTTTACCTATGCATCAATTGTTGGAAATTTAGGATGTTTCCAGATTTTACTTTTCATAAATAATGTTTCTATGAATATTCATGTACAAGTTTTTGCATAAACATACTTTCATTTATCTTGTATTTATACCTGGAAAAATTTACTAGAACATAGGTATGTTTAATAACTTATAAAACTATCAAACTATTTTTCAAAGCAGCTCTACTATTTTATATCCCATCAACAATGTATGAGAGTTCAAAATTCTCCACATCTTGGCTAACACTTATTACTGTCTATCTCTTTTATTATACTCATCCTGGCAGGTGGCAAGGGATATTTTAGTGAGGTTTTATCTGCATTTTTCATAACAGCTAATGATGACAATTTTTTTATGTATTTATTGGTCATTTGCACTTTTCATTGGATAAATGTCAATTCAAATCTTTTGCCAATTTTTAAATTAGGCTACGTTTGAGTGGTAAGAGTTATGTATTACAGATACAAGTCCATTACCTAATAGACTCTTTGCAAATATTTTCCCTCCTTCCATGAACTATCTTTTCATTTGTTTGATGATGTCCTTTGACTTATAAACTTATAAAACTATCATTTTAATTTTAATGATATCTAATTTGTCTACATTTTATTTCGTTCCTTGGGTTTTTTGGTCCTGTATCTGAGAAAATATTTCATAACCTAAGGCCATAGAAATGTACCCCTCTATTTTCTTTTAAAAGTTTTCTAGTTTTAGCTCTTACATTTGTATGAGGATCCATGTTATGTTAATTTTTGTCTATGGTTTAAGGTAAGGGATCCAAATTCATTCTTTTGAATGTGTATATGTCCATTTGTCTAGACCATACTTGTTTTTTGAAAGATACATTTAGAAACCAAAATATTGAAGGAAATATTGTTTCTTCTATACTTTAATGGGCATAAAAGTCTCAGGACACTGCAGATACAAAGGGAGGAGGAATTGTCTCAGGTGCCAAACGGAAGGAACATCAAAGAATTTGCGGTCCTCTTTAATCTTCCATATATACCAAAAGCATTTTATCTCCTCCTCCCTAGCTTTAGGGAACTACCTCATTCCTGCCGATCTTTGGGGCTAATTTTCCAATCTTCCAACTTCTAGAGTATTCCTCATATGCTTCCCATAGATTCCTGTCTCGGTATATTGTTTTTATCCAAAGAATCCCTGTCAGTGTGGCCCAAGAATTAGGAATAGGTTAATGAAAAATGGTGAAGGATTCATCTCAGGCTTGTAGCTCAGTAGATCGCCATGATTGTGATGTGATTTAATGATATATAAAGTACAGAAGTAAGACGGTTGAGAAGAAGATAATGAGTTCCACTTCCAGATATATGGATCATTCCAACAACCCATGGAATATACGAGTGGTAGGTGTGATAGAGATTTGACAATCATAAACACATTGGAGGAAACTGAAGCTGATAACATTGATGAAATGTGTAGGATGAAAAGAGAATTAGGCTAAATGATGAATCCTTGGGGAAGAAAAAGCCCAAGAGGATATGAATGGGCCAGAAAGACAGAAATCATGAATGAGGACACTTTGAGCGGAGTTAATGTCTGGGAGAGGAAACTAGGAGAAAGATCCAGTAGTGGATACAGGTGTGGTTTTATAAAGGTTTCTGTGAGGATGGAAGCAAATGGGATCCAGCCTGGAATGAAGATATGTCTAGAGAAAGGTATTTTCATGATTCCTGGATAGAGGAATGAGTTCCTCTGGAAGAGAAACCCATTCTCCTTTGTCTGAGGGGGGAGGAAACTAGAGAAAGGCAGTTGTGGGTGAAGACGGATATGTGAATAGAAAGGGCATTTGGTGGAGAAGCCTGCCATTTTGTGTTTTGTTTGTTGATCTAATGACTGCCCTTTAGGTTATCATTATAAAGGAGATAGGCAAGTCTAGCTGTTGCAACGGTGTGAGGTGGGATCTAATCTTGTACATCATATACCCTCAACATCGTTCTTTTCTATCTTCCTCCCTTTTTCCTCCCAGAGTCATTTTCAGACCCTCATTCCAATTCTCTGCCTACAGATCTCTGATCCCAGTCACTATCAGATACACACTCTATACTGTCATCAATTAATTCTTTTAAAATACAATTTCAATTACCTGGCCACAACACACATAAATGCCTGCACAAAGAGAGACTTAAGGATCTTATCTCTGAGTCCCTACTGAATGGAGTAGGTTAGGATATGCCAGGAGGTGGGTCCAAGATGCCCATCTTTTATTCTTAGGTATCTCCTATGCCCCATCTGCAGTGGTTGGAACGTTTGTGTCTTTGCCACTATATATGTTGAATCTTAATCCCCAATGCAACCATATTAAGAGTTGGGACCTTTAGGAGGTGATTAGGTCAGAGGCCTCCACCCATAAATGGATTGATGTCTTGTAATCTTTCTTCCCTCCCACCATGTTTGCACAAAGCATTCATTCTCTCTGGAGGATCAGCAGAAGGCACTGCCCTGGAAGCCGAGAGCAGCCCTCCCCAGACGCCAGACCCTCTGGCACCTTGATCTCTAACTTCTCTGCCTCCAGAACCAGGAGAAATACATCTCTGTCATTCATAAACTTCTGTAGTATTTTGTTATAGCAAAATAAACAGACTGAGACACCAACTAAAATGAACAATTCATTATTTCCCCAAGCTTTCCTGTATGCTGTCACCTTCATACCTCCAACACCTGTGTTTCTTCCATCTAAAATCCTCCCTTCCATCTTGTCCTCTTTACCTGTGTCCATTTTTCCATCTCAGGGCCTATTCTGGGATGAAGGAGGGCCTTTTTCCTTAGATGTTAAATTCACTTAGAAACTTCAAATTTATTTCAAATGTAGTTAAAATGATAGACATTATATTCCTTGGTGTTAAAAAGTATTAATTTCTTATATGTGAACACTTTAAATATACCTCAATTTGTTTACAACCCTGTTGATCATTTCTTTATTAATATACTAGGTAACTCAAAAAATTAAAAATGACCGAGGTCTTTCTAGAATTCTGAGAGTACTTGTTCAAGCATAATAATCATTATAAATTTTTAATAACTAACACATGATACAGTGTCTGTTATGTGCAGGCACTGTTCTGAGTACTTAATTTATTACTTAGTCCTTCAATACTAGTCCCATGAAGTAGATGCTGTTACTATTTCAATATCATAAAAATGTCAACTGTTACATATTTTTTTTTAGTTCTGCTAACTAATAATGTCTTCTCTTTTTTCTTTGAAACTCCACAGCAAATGTTTATAATTTGATGAGAACTTTTCATTTTATTTTGTTGAAAACATGAAGAACCTGCAAAATGGTCTGGGAACTTCTTAAAATTAAGAATTAATGCAGAATGTGTTTTTTTGTATCCCCAGGGCCAATGCTGAGCTTTGCACATAGTAGGGCTGCAATATGCCCACTGCATTATTTTACAGAAGTACAGTTACCTGATGACAATTAGCTTTTAAATAAATTCAACATTTATGCAGGAAGAAAAATGCAGGTCGATGTTAGTGTAATTACCAGTACAGTCAATCAATAAGTACTGAAAGCATTAACTCCGTAAAGAATATGGGCCTAGTAATGATGAGTAATGGAGGAAAATCTTATGTTTGTTCCTGCAGACATTTTCTCTTGTTCTCCATTCTTCCTTTCTACTCACACTGTATTAGCATCTGGTACAGCCTTTTGTCCTTTCTCCTTTTAGGTTAAACATTTAAATTAAGCACTTTCTGGGTGATGGAAATAATATGTAAAGATGTCCTTGCCTTCTGTGTTTTTGCTTCTAAGGGTGAGAGAAATAAAACAAAAAAAATGTGAATCAGATGGTAATCTGTTAGAAATGATGAAATCAGGCACATTAGTCTTTTTTCTCCCTTACTTTCTGTAATTTTGCTCTTTTACGTTTTCTGAGGAATCACATTCCAGGCTCTTCCCCTGTTTCTTTCTTCTCACTGCTTGGGCTGCTTCTCTCTCACCTTCCTTCCTTCCCTTTGCCTCTCTTATTTTTTAAAATTGTTCAGAACTTCCTTGAAAATTTAAAGAATTTACTTAAGAAAGCTTTAAAATAGAATTATCTCTACAATCTGCAAAAAAACATGTTGTACATTGCCATCATAACATGGGGTGCTGAGAGGTATTCCGTTCTCTTTGTAGTAGAGCTCTGATGTGGCTTTTGCACAAAATACCTTTTACTCATGTATTTCCCAATTTATATCTAAAAATTCCCAAGCATTTTAACCTATGAGTCTTTGACAACTGGTCACAATAATTCTCATTTTGACATGAAAAAGGCATTTATTTTCTTCTTGGTGGTATCAGGCCATAGTTTTTCCATTCACAATTTAACACCAGATATCTGCTTTTGAATATTCCAACACTCAGATGTACTCTCTCTATATAGATAGATAGATAGATAGATAGATAGATAGATAGATAGATAGAGATATATAGCTTCAAGGTAGCCATGATTTTGTTTTCATTATTGTTTAATAAATTGTAAAATATTAGCTAAAGCTTTATTGTACTTGTTCATTTTGTAGATTAATAAAATGTCTTCC